>JAODVQ020406474.1:0-29688 GCA_025400075.2 Phenganax stokvisi | reverse complement strand
TGGGGGAAGCCAAATGGAGCTTTTGCGGTAAAACTAAGAGAGATTAGCATGCGTCTGCAGGAACGGGTTTCATCAGGTTCAAGTGGGCGGTAAGGGACGGTGAGGTGGTGGGCGTAGATGTGTTGTTTCCCTTTGAATTCGAGTGTGGGCATGGGCAATTCCTTTGGGTTTATTTGTGCTGTGCAGGTTTGTTTATTCTTCTTTTTCTTTATCTGAATCAAATTTTACAAGTATTTTCCTCTCCTCGATTTACGGACGCGGGATTTCTAATTGCTTACAAATCTTCCTGGCGAGTACATTGTCAATCTCGGAGTGTCTCGGGACTACGGTACGGGTGCCCAACTTAGGATTCCACCACCGCGAGTGTTTACTACCTTCTCGAAGAATTTCGCATTCGTGGTTTTCAAGGTGTTTAATCAACTGCCTACGTTTCATATCGTTATACTTACTTCTTCAAACCCGCTTTCAGTTTGACGCGATGCTCCCTGCACACCGAACTCTAAGATGTCAGAAACCTTTACCGCTTCAGACTCACTTTCCGTTCGGAGATACACTTCCGGTGCTTCGTATTCTAATATTTCACGAAGCGTGATTTGCAGCGTCTCTAACAATTCACTTCTCGTTCGCTCTTGGCATGTGACACCTTGGACTTCCAATATCCAGCCGATCCACCATCCCTCGCTCTGTCGAATAAGAGCCGTATAGGTTTGCATTGCCTCTTTTTCTTTCGGAGAAAGTTCATGAGACGTTTCTGGGAGAACTCTGAATTCGACTTCAAGTTCTTGTCCTTCGGGCAGGTTGATTTTATGCAGCGGTTCAATCACACCGTTTCTGTATGTCGCTTTTATTTTCACGATCTTTTGCCTCCACCTTTATTTTTCACGCAAGATATTAGAACAAGTATAACATTAATCCGCGGAAGTTTAAAGGTCAATTATCAACGCAGTCCGGCAATCCATTCGCTAAGAACCCGCGCCATTTCTACGAAAACATCTTCATCCGATTTACGCGAGCGTTTTAACGTCTTAAACCCATGGTCTGCCGTGTCCAGCAGATGTAAAGTCGCCTTGTCGCCTAACTTTTCGCAGACAGGTTCTAAGAGGTCAAGCACTGCTAACTTATCGCGGGTACCAGAGAGGAACAGCATCGGAATTGTGACATCAGCGAGGTGTTCGGCGCGTTCTGTGCCTTCTCTGCCAGAAGGATGCAACGGAAACGCGAAAAATACGAGACCGTTGACGTGTTCAATAGGTTCCTTCGCTGCGGACATTGAGGACATACGTCCGCTATAGGAGTGTCCACCGACGAGGGTGGATAAATCGCTTGCCGCCTCGTGTGCAGCAGCCGCAGCAGATCGGACGGTTTGGAGTGCCACCGCTTCCGATTCCCGACCGCCGCCCCCGCGTTCCATATACGGGAACTGGTAACGGAACGTCGCGATGCCGATATCCGCTAACCGTTCAGCGATCGTCTGGAGTGTCGAATGCCGCATGTTTGTACCTGCGCCGTGTCCGAGGACGAGTATCCATTTCGCGCCGTCTGGACGCATCAGGATTGACGAGACTTCACCCTTTTCGGGTGTCGCGATAAACTTCGATTCGATGGTTTCGTAGCTCATTTTTTACCTCTGTGTTTTGTATAAGATCGCGAGCGACAAGAAACACCGTTTTTGCTGGGGCGTCTCTTCTAAGCAAAACTCGCTCCTACGGAGAGAATGTATTCTCTAATTACACCAAGCATTGTTGCACGACGTCTCGGTAGGTTTCTAACTTAGCAGTTTCTAAACCGCTTACCTTCGCCAGATCGTCCCATCGCCGTAGCGTGAGCGCGTCTTGGAAGTGTGGGATCTGTTCAAACGCCTCCCGTTCTTCGTCTGACATCACACCGCCCTGAACGATGAGACTCCTCTTTGAGGCATTGGATAACCCATCATGGTAAGCGGCATCGGTCGCACACAGATACCGCTTCGCTGGCACATGCAACCGAATCGGTGTGGTAACCGCCTCTGGGAAAAACGGTGCCAGATACTCAGCACCGATCTCTTCGTGGTTCAGGTCTATATCAAGAGATGCTTTATCGGCATTGTGTTCATCTAAGATAATATGTCCGAGATCGTGCAGTAAAGCACTCGTAACGAGGGTCGGACTTGCACTGTTTTGTTGCGCGAGGGCAGCACACTGGAGGGCATGCTCCAACTGCGTCACCACTTCATCGTAAAAAGACTGTCCACGTTTCTCCATATAGTTGAACAATGCGTCAACCTTCTGTTCCGGTGTCGCGTTGCGCATCTCCGCTGCGAGGCTTCGATCAACGTATTTTGGCATGATTTACAGTTTTTTCCTTGAAAATGTGCGATTTTGCTAACAGGACGGACGCAATTTTGACTGCAGCCTATTCTGTTAGATGAGATTTCTCGGAAAACCGAGCGTTTTGGTGTCACAAACTATGAAGTTTTGCGGCGTACGCGAAGAAATCCGCAGAAACACCCAAGGAAAAACCCCAAGCAAAAACCCCAGATGCGAAGTGCATCGTGCTACAAAAGAGCAGTATGCGTAAGTCCTATTAATCTTGGAGATTAACATCTTTCACACCAAACTGAAGTGCTTCCGTTGGATCCGCAACCTCCATCCGGTAGTCCCATCCACCTGTGTAGTCTCCGGTCTGGATCACGATCGTATTCCAACCTATTTTCAGAGGCAGTTCAAAGTGTGCCCATCCACGATATAGATGTGCACCGCGTGCAGACGCTGCAGGGATCTCAACGCCATTAAGGAAAAGTCTTCCGAGGTTAGACCCCCACCCAATCTGTGCAAACACGTACCGTTCATCGGGGCTCTTGATATGCGTCACACCGTAACCGAATGCCCAATTCGGGTTACCGAAGACTTCATCTAAGTTAATCCGCTCCGTTTCAGAAATGTGTTCCTGCCAGACGACTTCTCCGGCTTGCCCTTCGTAGGTTACATTCTCACCGAATTCCGGTAGAAGTGCCGTCTGGAAATTCGGCGGCGTATCGTTCGGATCGGCAGGTGCTTCCGTCACACCCATGTCAAAGGGACCCAGAAGCATCCAATTTTTAAGCACACGCATATCGGCTCTGTCAACAGGATGAAGCAGGTTGCTGCCGCTCCGCAGCTGCTCGCCACCATAGATAACCGCGTAATCATAGATAGGGAGTGGCACTAAAGCATCAGAGGGGACGCGAAGGGCGACTGTCCCTTCTATTGATTGCCCGGGTTTGACTTCAAAAGTTAACTGGTGTGGTGAAATCTGCCAATGCTCGCTGGGATGAAAAGCGATCTCGACGGTTACCTGTTTCTCAAGGGTGTTGTCAATCGCTATTTCAAGGTTACCACTGTTAACATCTTCAGTCCTATCTATGTTAAAGCGGGGTGTAAAGGTGAGTAAATTCCCTAATCTTTCTTTGAAAACCGCCGTTGAGATGTCCGCAGGATAGATGTTCCCCGGTTTGATAATCGCGACGTTAACCGCGTCGCCATCCACCGTCACGATACTGTAATGGTCGAAGGCGCCGGCTTCCGGTGCGTCTCGCGGTGTTAACCCGCCACCGGTTGCGCTGAGGACAAAGTAGCGGCGATCATTGCGGGTATGCAATGTCAAGTTATGGTAGTGTCCAGCAAAGACGGTGTAGGGTCGATCGCCGAGTGCTGCTTCAATCTGCTCCCAACCTGAATTGTTATACAGCCATATCGGTCTGTGCATCATCACAAACGTATGCCGGACATCCGTATGCTGTGCCAATTCGTCTTTGACGTACTGAATCTGCGCCGCGCCGAACCACCCCTCTTTTTCCCAATCCCATTCTTCGTGCGTCGGACCATGCCACTCCTCGGTATTCAGCGTTATAAATAGACAATCTTTGTAGACAAACGCCGAATAGGTGCGTCCGAGGTGTTCTTTCCAGTAGTCGTACATCACTGGGTTTGTAATGTCGTGGTTGCCGGGGAGTGGCAGAAATGGCACAATTAAATCGGATTCATGTTGCCAGAATTCTTTCCATTCTGCTGCGAGTTGTTTGAGGTCTGTTGTATTGCCTTGTATCAAATCGCCGACCATGATCGCAAAGTCAGGTTTTAGTGTATTGATTTCATCTATTGAGCGGTCAAACACGGGCCACTTGTCCAAGCCGCCGCCGGTTTTATCGCCGATGATAGCGAAACTGAACTTATCAGGGTCTTCCGAGAACGGACGTTCAACGATCGGCATCCGTTCCGGGAATTCGGGACTTTGTGCAGGTGCTGGCATCGTAATAGCAAAGCATAGGACGAACGCTGCCGCAATCTTGGTGAAATTCGCAATTTTCTGTTTATGTATATGAAACATCTATTTGTGGGTCTCCTCTGTGCCGACTAGCCTCGCCTCTTTTACGGATAGCGGCACTTTTTCAGGACTTACGCAATTTTGACTACAGACAGTTCTGTTAAATGAGAATTTTCGGAAAACACAGCGTTTTAGTCGCACAAACTGGAAGTTTATGCTACAAAAGAGCCGCATGCGTAAGTCCTATTTTTCTATTGTCCGAGCCTCCGCTTTACTGCGCGGAAATCGGATGTGTCACGCCGAAGTCCTGATTTCGGAGGCAAATTTTTGATATGAGATCGGACGTTTGTGATCCGTTCGTTATGCACCGGATGGGTAGAGATCAATTTCTCTAAGAGAGACGGTTCTCTTTTCTGTAGGTTTCGTAAAGTTTCAAAGAACCCGATAGCACCATCTGGCGAGATACCGGCATCATAGATATTCTGAACACCATAAAAATCCGACTCCCGCTCGTTATCGCGACTGTACCGAAAGAGCAATCCTGCTGCAATAATGTCTGTGATTAACTTTCTCGCCTCACCGGAGTCCTCGTTTAAAACTATCCGTTTCACAATCTCAATTCCGTAGACTTTGGTAAGTTGTTTCATAGAGTGCCGCCCAACAATATGCCCAATTTCGTGTCCCAACACGAACGCCAATTCCGATTCCGTTTTTGCCATTCGGATGAGATCAAGATGAATATAGATGAAACCACCCGGCACGGCATAGGCGTTGACCCCTTTCTTATTGACAACTTTGAATGTGTAAGGGATATTGCTCCGCTTGCTACGGCGCACAAGTGACTGCCCGAGCGCATTGATGTAATTTGTCACAACGGGGTCCGTGTAGAGTTTCACCTCTTTTTCGTGCTGTGCGGCGTACGCTTTACCGAATTGCAGCTCCTCAGCGTCGGTAAAGATGTTGACATCACTTAACGCCTTGACGAGTGAGCTGCTGCATCCGGTATGAAAAGTTAGCATGAGCGCGAGTACCGCTGCCGCGATACACGATGATGTCAATTTTGAGGGGCGGTTATAAATGGGTTTCATATTCTTTTACTCGGATTCTGGTATCGGTAAAACGTCGCGATAGACGGGTTCCATCTTTTCGGAATATGTATCCCCCCGAACCCACATCACAGGACGGATATTTTTCACAACCTTTTTAGGTATCCGTTCTGCATCTGCGCTGATATAATGTGCGACATTACACCGCCGGAAGCGGCCACTGTGGTTATCGGTGCTTTTGTGCAGGAGCTGGTTGTTGAACCAAACGACGGCTCCGGGTGGCACTTCAACAGCAACGCCATCTTCGTCCTTGGCATCGCGTGCGATCTTAAACTCCGCTTGTTGGGAGCCTTCAAGGTCCTCATGCTTAAGAATGCCGTATTTGTGGCTACCAGGGATAACATACAAACAACCGTTCTCTTTATCAGCGGCATCAATCGCCGTCCACGTGCCGACCGTCATTTCGGTTTTATACTGATGGTTGAAATACCATTTGTCCTGATGCCACGGGAACCCTAAGCCAATCTTCGGTGATTTCCAGATATACAGATTGCCGAGTCCCAGGATGTTTGGACCGAGTAGATCAACGATCGGATCCGTTAGACGCGCATCACGGACACGGGCAAGGAATTCTGGGATGTAACAACTCACATGATGGATCTTGTGCATCGCATGGATACCTGATGCGTCAACTTTGCCGTCTCTTACCAATGCGTTTTGATTGATATTCGTTTTCGGGAACAGTCGTTTTCCTACCGCAATATCATCAGCGATGTATCGCAAACTGTCATTTTCTGCTTTCGTGAAAACATTGTAACGGATAAAGTAGCCGTTCACTTCCCAAGAGATCCGTTCTTTTGCAGTCAGTCTAAATTTCCGTTCTTCGGGTGTTGTATTTGTGTCCATTAGTCGGTCACTCCTTTGGGAACTTGTGCTTTTCTCTCCACCGTGGGTACTCCTCTGCGAGGAGTTTGGCGGCCCAGCTTCCGTAGTATGCGTATCCGGTGCGGCGTTCCTGCCCGATCTCGGAAAACGCGTAACGGACGACCGAGTCGCGGTCGAGAAAGATTGGGCGGTTGCTGCCGAGTTCGTAGAAACGCGCCCAGAGCGGGCCCGCGTCCGGGTCCGCTACGATCCGCTTATCGTCCTGCCCCTCTGCATCGGTGAACTCGTCAAAACGCATGCCGTGGATAGTAACGCTCCTGAACCACTCTACGGCTCCTTCAACAGCGGCGATAATCTCTGGCGTGGGTTCTTCGAGTGACATCAGGAATCGCACGACACGGACGCTTTCGGCACCAGAGAGCGACGGTGGCTCATAAGAACGTGCCCACGCAGGTTCAAGCGTTTTCTCGTCGTGCTGTGCGCACCAGGCTGTGCGTTTGCCATTCTGCTTGATTTGCGTGCGCAGGATGCAGTCAATGCCTCTGGTTAGCGCATTTTCAACCTTTGTGCGGTCCTCCGTTTCAAGGAAGGGATAGTCCGAAGATTCGGAGACATCTCGGAGAAGTCCGAGAATGCGACTCATAACATTGTCGTTGAACGTGATGTGACGATGGTAACCTTTACTCGGTGGATAATACTGGGGCCACCCGCCATTCGGGTATTGCGCTTCAAGGATATGCGAAAGACCTTTGAGAAATGCTTGTTCGTAGCGCAGCTCGTTTGTCGCACGAAACGCACGGGCAAGAAACCGGAGTTCGTCAATGGTCGCACCGTTGTCGAACGTCGCGCGCATATCCTCAACTTTACCATCAAACGCTTCAGAGGCAGTGTCTCGAATCTTGGGCCAACCGCCGAGCGGTGTCTGCCAAGTGAGAACGTTATCGGCAATACGGCGACCCTCCTCACTCTGAAACCATTCAACGGACTGCTTCGCATATCGGGACGGAACGTTTGCATCGGAAAACGACAGAATCAAAAGAAGCAATATACAGAGGATCGTAAACCGTAGTTTCATGACAGTGTCCTTTCGTTAGACATCAATCGGATTATAGAATCGGTATAACGTCGCGTTGGACTTCATCTCCCATACCGGGGTAGATTTCACCCCGAATCCACATCGGTGGTCGTTTTTTATTGACAGCCTCAGGACGTGTCCATTCTGCTTTCGCACTGATATAGTGTGCGATGTTAGCACGTCGGAACCGTTCGCTGTGGTTATCGGTGCTTTTATGCAAGACTTGGCTATTGAACCAGATGACTGCACCCGCCGGGACTTCTACGGCGACACCATCTTCATCGCGAGCACCTTCTGCCTGTTTAAACTCTCCCTGTTGTGAACCTTCCAGCTCCTTATGTTCACGCACGCCCTGCTTGTGGCTGCCGGGGATAACGTGTAGACACCCGTTACCTATATCCGCAGCATCAATAGCAGACCATGTTGCGACCGTCGTTCCTGTTTTATACTGATGGTTAAAATACCATTTATCTTGATGCCACGGGAAACCGAGACCGATTTTCGGCGGTTTCCAGATATAGAGGTTGTTAAGACCGAGGAGATCGGGACCGAGGATGTCAACAGCAGGGTCGGTGAGACGCGGATCGCGCGTACGTGCAAGGAATTCCGGGCAATTACAACTCACATATTGGATATTGTGCATCGCGTGGATACCAGACGCTTCAACTTTACCGTCTCTCACTAACGCGTTTTCAAAGATATGATAGTCTGGGAAAGGGCGTTTTCCATCAACAATGTCATCAGCGATTTGCGCCAAAGCGTCATTCTCTTCTTTTGTAAAAACGTCGTGTCGGACGAAGTATCCGTTCTCCTCCCAAGAGTCGCGTTCTTCAGGTGTCAGTCTAAACTTTCGTTGTTCAGATATTGTCTTTGTGTTCACGTCCGCTCCCTAATACATATAAGCACCGCAGGCGGGGTTTGAAACCCCGCCTGCAAAGTGGTGGACGTAAGTCCTGTTAAATTGAGAAATTGCCGACAAAGACGTTGTTCGCAGTACCGCTTTGCTGCCATGTCACTGGGAGGTGACTGTCTTTATAACGATAGACTTCAGATTTACCGACGATAGCATCCTGAATCGTTGTCAGCGGTTTGTACCAAATCTGATGCGGTTGCGTGCAGTTTGCACATGGATAGCGGTTGGCACAGAGTGCGAGTACCTCACCGACTGTTACATCGTACTTGGTGCCTTTCTTGGTAAACTTAATAGGCGCGGTTTGGGTTGAGACGACTTCGCCTAACACATCAGCCCGTTTCGTTGTGAGCAGGTCTTTAAGTGCTGCGCGCTGTTCTGATGTCGTCTTCACATCTACATACAACACGCTCTTACGCGTTTCGGAATCGGTCGCCAAATTACTTTTCGCACTGATAACAGCCACGACGGTTAACCCGTCTAACGAAACGCCATTCCAGTTCCCTTCATGGATGTTCCAGACGGCTGTCGCTTCTCTGCCGCCTTCGACATATTCGGCACCGAAGTGGCACGCACCGACATATACACTCGCGGATCGGGCTTCAATGTATTCGCCTTGGACAGTTGCGGTTTCGGTTGCGAAAGCGAATCCCGCTACGAACGTCAGCATGAGTGTGGTCAAAACAAAAATACTTTTCATTAACGCTTCCTCCTTATCGCTATTGCTTTAGGGCAGTGCAGTTACAAATAGGTTTCGCGTTCCCGGTCGCGGATAAAAGACTACACTGTTTCATGTTATTATACCGTGACCCGTGTAAGAATGTCAACTTTTTTCATCTTCCGGCATCCGCTAACAGACGCTGGAGGGTTCCACCTAAAATCTCCGCTTTGTCGGCTTCTGGGATAAAGGTACAATGCGTCCGAAACGCCTCAAGCGAATGCTGATATGTCATAAATCTCCGAACAACGGGGTAATCCGAGCCCCAACAGAGCCGACCGGGACCGAAATGTTCGTAGAGGGCACGCACGATCCAGTGTGTATCCGAATGCGGATAATCCCAAGAGACCTGTGAGACATACGCGAAACCCGACATCTTGATATGGATATTCGGCACATTCGCGGAGGCGAGTACCTGCTTCAACTGAGGGTATGGGTGTTCCTCACCTGCCCGCGCACCGCCCATGTGATGGCATAAGAACGGCACACTCGGAAACTCTGCAGCGATTTTACGGAGTGCTTCGTGCTGATGGCTGCCCATAGCGATGCTCGCAATAAGTCCCATGTCGGCTGTTGTGTGAAAAAAGCGTTCCCCCTCCTCGGAGAAGAACCAACTCCCGTCATCATCGCCTCTGAGATAGTGGGTATACCCTTTAAGATTATAGGTCTCTGCAGCTGCCTTCAACCGGTCGGCTGCGCCGTCCGTATGATACGTATCCGTCCATGAGCAATCCACATCGGCGAATTGAATCAACCGTTCCGGATAGCGTGCAACGCACGCTGCGACGTAATCGTTATTGTCCGGGTTCCTCTCAATCCGTGCGCAGACAAGCACGGCTTTATCAACGTTGTGCAGGTCCATTTCGTGGAGGAGTTGTTCAACTTTGCCACGGCTTTCGTCATCAGGGACAGGCGGTTGGTAGGGCCAACGGGGCCATGCGTGTGTATGTGAATCAATTATCATTTTTTGCTCCTGCGAATGTTCTTGTTGCTGGTGAGGTTTCCATCTCTCTTTCATGCAATCCGAGCATCAAGGCACCCAATTCCTGTTTATCGGTTTCGGGCGGTTTCACGATACCGACAATCTTGCCGTCGTACATCACAGCGATTCTATCGCTGAGATGGAGCAGTTCATCTAATTCCGAAGAAACCAGTAAAACCGCTTTACCGCGGTTCCGGGCATGAATAAGCTGTGTCCGGACGAATTCCGCAGCGTGTATGTCTAACCCGCGTGTCGGATGTGCGGCAATAATACAGTCATGCCGCATCTCTAACTCACGCGCAACGACAACCTTCTGTTGATTACCCCCAGAAAGCACTTTAATCTGATCTGAGACATTGCCGATACGGATCTGGTATTTGTCCATAGCGTTCAGCGCAGATCGTTGGATAGATTTTCGTTGAAGCATACCGTGCCGACAATACCGTCGCATTTTATGGTGCCCGATAATAAAGTTGTCGTCAACGCGGTCATTTAAACTGATCCCGTGTCGGTGTCTATCGGCTGGAATGTGCGCAACCCGCTCACCGTTTAGGGTAAGCGTTCCGCTATCAATCTGTCGAAGACCTGTCAGTACCTCAACCAGTTCCGTCTGTCCGTTCCCTTCCACACCTGCTATGCCGACAATTTCACCCGGAAACACGTCAAGACTGATTTCGTTAAGGAGTCGTTTGCCGGTCTCTCTGTTTGACAGGACGTTTCTCCATCGGTGTCTCCGCTCCATATTTGCGCTCCCGGAGAGTGTAACGCCTTTGATACAGAGCATCGGAGTCTTGTGTTCTGTCTGTTCCCGTGTGTAGGGACGAGGTGACCTCGCCCCTACAATAGCAGGCTCACCGAGCATCATCTCCGCTAACATCGCTGGATGCGTATCGGTTATAGAACAGGTGCTGACGGTTTGGCCGCCGCACATCACCGTGACAGTATCTGCGATCGCCATCACTTCATCGAGCTTGTGCGTAATAATAATGAGACTCTTTCCTTCGTTCTTGAGACTCCGCAGGCAGTTGAAAAGTCCTTCGACCTCTTGCGGTGCAAGCACGGCTGTCGGCTCATCCATGATAAGGATGTCCGCACCGTGATAGAGAACTTTCAAGATTTCGGTGTGCTGCTGTGTGCCGATCGGGAGCGATTCGACAGGTGTATTCAGCGGCACATCAAATCCGAGTTGCGTCGCGAGCCCTGTAATCTTCTTTTCGGCTTCACGGTCATCGAGTATCACACCGAGTTTGCGGGGTTCTTTAGCGAGTACAATGTTCTGAAGTGCAGTGAAGACCGGAATAAGCGTGAAGTGCTGCTGAACCATTCCTAAACCGAGACGCATCGCCTGTCGCGGAGAGGATATAGCCGCGCGGTTCCGATCAACAAAAATCTCGCCTGCATCGGCTTGATACAGCCCGTAGAGAATTTTCATCAACGTAGATTTACCGGCACCATTTTCACCAACGATCGCGTGAATCTCGCCGCGTTGAAGCACAAAATCCACGGAGTCGTTCGCTTGAACCTGTCCAAACCGTTTACTGATGCCGTGCATCTCAATAATGGGTGCGTTTGTCATACCTACTGCCGTTCATGCGGAACGACGATATCGCCCGCGACAATTTTCGCTTTGAACGCCTCAACCTGTCTCAGAATCTCGTCTGACAGGAGTTCACGGTTTACATCGTCAACGATATATTCCACGCCGCCTTTTTCGAGTCCATAATCTTTCAAACCGCCGGAGAAGGTCCCTTCTTGGACACGCTTTATCGTTTCATAGACCGACATCTCCACACCCTTGATGACGCTTGTGAGGACTAAGCCGGGTGCAAGATGGTTACCGTTGGAATCGACCCATATAATCAATTTTTCTTTCGCTTTCGCGGCTTCAAGCACCCCGAGACCACTGGCACCCGCTGCGGCGAGGATAATATCCACGCCACGGTTGTATTGCGCAAGCGCGAGTTCTTTGGCTTTCGCGGGATCGTTGAAAGCTTGCGGCGTAACGCCGACATAATCCGTTACCAATTCGACATCCGGGTTTGCCGCCTTAATGCCTGCGTCGAACCCGATTTCAAACGCTTCAACGAGCGGTACCTTCATCCCGCCGATAAAACCGATCTGTTTCGTCTCCGTTTTCAACGCCGCCATGACACCTGCTAAGTATGTCCCTTCGTGGGCGCGATAGGTGAGTGAAGCGACATTCGGTTGTTCTATGATTGCGTCAATCAACGCGAACTTGACATCCGGGAAGTCGGCAGCGACACGTTTCATCGGCTCTTGAAAAAGGAAACCGACCCCAATAATCAGATCGTATTTCAGTTTCGCTAACCTGCGGAGCGTCAATTCGGTATCCGTACTCTGGCTTGGGGTGACCTCTGTGAGTTTGAAACCCCATTCGTTTTCTGCTTTCTTCGCGCCAGCATAAGCAGCATCGCAAAATGAGAGATCACCGCGTCCCGTCACATCGTAGATAAGACCGACTTTCAACGCGTCGGCAGCTGTTCCCGCTACGGCGAAAAAGACGGCAAAAAGTGCAACCAAAATTCTTATACGCAAAATGATTTCCTTTCCATGCAGTGGTATTGATTCTAAAGCGGTTGACATGTCCTTGATACGCTTTAATCATACACCACAACAGACGAACATGCAAGCCTTAAATCGTCTTGGACTAATTTCTGAAAAATGTTGACTTTTTTAATTTTTAGCGTTATCCTATTTGCAGTTTCTTGCTGTTGCAGTAATAGCAGAAAACAAATTGCTGAATGTATCAACGCAAAAAAAACGGAGGCGAATGATGAGAATAGTTATCACGTTGCCGAAATTAGCGGCACTGAGTCTCATTGCGGTTTTCGGTATGTTCCTTTCACTGCCGACGCACGCTGGCACCCAGTTATGGGACTTTGAAACAAAGCACGACGATTGGAAAGTTGCCAACGGGAATTGGGAGATCAAAGGTGGGGTCTACCATGTTGAAAGGGGTGGACAAGCGGAACACTCTCTTGTTGGTGAAGAAGATTGGGACGACTACACCATTGAAGCGAAAGTTCGATTGGATGATCACAATTGGGCAGGTATCGTTTTTCGCGCCGAAAGCGAGATGGAGTACTACGTCTACTATCTCAATGTTCCAAATAACAAAACCGAACTCTGGCGACACAAAGATGGTGCATGGAACGCTCGCGACAATGTCGCGCAAATCCCGGCTGTTGAGAAGGTCGAAATAAAGAACGACGAATGGATTGATATGAAGGTCGTCGTTGAGGGTAGTGATTTTCAGATCTATCTCAACGGCAAACTTCAGGGTGAACATACAGATGATGTCTACGAAACCGGTCAAGTCGGGGTGTGGGCATGGGAGACCGAGGCGAGTTTTGACGATTTCACCGTTTACGGCGATAATATAGAGAATACCCTCGCGGTTGAACCGAACAACAAACTTGCAACGACATGGGCGCGTCTCAAACAGCGGTTTTAGAGAACCTCTCTTTAGGGAATACGGACGGTGGCACATGCGACCGAAAATCGTTTACAACGCAATGATAGGGGTGGCACTTATAGGGTGCCACCTTTTTGCGCTCTATCAGGTTCAACCTGTCTTTTCGCAGCCCGAAACGCCAGCGGACATCACAACGCAGCTCCGTACCTATAAGGCACAACTCGCTGCGGATAGCGGGCAGGTCACGATCCGTCTGAAACTCGCAAAATTATATCTCCAAATTGAGGCTTACACCGAAGCGGTTGACGAGTATCAACAGACCCTAACGGTTCTGGAAGCGCACAACGTTCCGAAAAACACAGCAAATACACACAACCCAAATATCTCGGCGGCTTATTACGGGCTGGGCTTGGCGTATACTGGACTCGAAAAATTTGATGATGCTATTGCGGCGTACCGACGCGCTATTGCGTTAGCACCCGATTCGGCGCATACCCACGCAGCTTTGGGGAATGCTTACGCCAACACACACCGTTACGCCGAAGCACTTGAGGCTTACAAAATAGCGGTTGCGTTGGAACCCGACGATAAGATGATCCATCACCAACTCGGGAACGTCTATAGCAAACGCGGCGAACACGCAGCAGCGATCCGGCATCAACGACAAGCGATCACGCTCGCACCGAAATTCGGGGCTGTGTATTATCAGTTAGGGCTTCTCTATGCCCACGAAAAGCGGTGGAACGAAGCGATTAACGCGTATCGCACTGCATATCAGTACGATCCGACACTCGTTGAGGCACTCTACAATCTCGCGCAAGCCTATCGCCGCATCGGAGACACCCCAGCGTCGCGTGAGCAGATGAAACGCTTTCAAGACCGAAAAGCCGTGCTTGATCCGCTTCACCAATTGCGCGGTACCCTGCAGCGCACACAAGACACAACCGAACGCGCGCAGATCCTCGCCAATATCGGTAGACACTACCTCAAAGCCGGAAATTATGAAAAAGCCATCTGGGAATACCAGAAGGCGCTCGGCATGAACCCGGAACTGGCAACGGCTTATAACGGCATCGGTATCGCTTATACCGTACTTGAGAGATACTCGGAAGCGGTAGATGCGCAGCAAAAGGCGTTAGCACTTCAACCGAACTTTGTAGAAGCGCACGCAGGTCTCGGCTTGGTGTCCCTCAAGCAGAATCATACAGAACCCGCCCTAAAACATTACCGGCAAGCGGTTGCCTTGAATCCCCAATTTTTAGAAGCACACCAGAAAATCGCGATGATTCTACTGAATCAAGGAAACTATGCAACGGCAGCCGAGACATATCAGACAATTATCGCACTAAAACCGGACGATGCGGAAGCGTCCCACAACCTCGGTCTCTGTTACGCGCATCAAGCGAGGGCAACCGGTGATACCCGTCAGCAACTCGATCTGGATTTGACGGATGCAGCGTTGACAGCACTTGAAAAGGCAGTTGATCTTTCATCACAATCCTCAATTCAACCGCCGTTTTTGACAGAGACCTATTACCTCATCGGTGAACTTCAAGCAGGTAAAGACAACTTCAGCGAGGCGGAGCAGGCGTACGTGGCATCTAAGTCGCCGAAGGCGTACGATGCACTCGCACAACTCAGCGCGAAAAAAGCGGGTACTGAACCGAGTGTGACCTTAGAAACGGCGCGACGGTATGCGCAACAGGCAATAGAATTGAATCCGAATGTCGCCAGTTATTACAATACGCTCGCACTCATCGACTTCCGGCGGGGTGATTATCGACAGGCAGAGCAGGCGATCCGAAAGGCGTTGGCACTCGAACCGAACAATCGGAACTATCAACAAGGACTCAAACAGATTTCTGGTAAATTAGCAGAAAAATGAAAACACTCCGAAAATTCTGAAGATATATTCCACCGAGACTTCCCTTCGGCGAAAGAGCCGTGTTGTAACACGGAACCCACATTTTTTGTTTGACACTCACACGCAAATGTGGTTTACTATGTAAAGGCGCAGCAGAAAAGACTGCACACTTGAAAAACAGATTGAAATGCTTACGCAGGAAATCGAAACACTGCAGCAACAGCGAATCGTGAACCCGTAACAAACACTACGTTCAAAAAAACGAAGGGACTGACATGGCATACGAAAGCCTCACAGCGTTTGTGAAAGCCTTGGAACGCGCAGGCGAACTTAAACGCATCAAAACAACTGTATCTCCAGACCTCGAGATCGCCGAAATCACCGATCGCGTGAGTAAAGCAGAGGGTCCCGCACTCCTGTTTGAAAATGTTGAGGGTAGCGAAATGCCGCTCCTGATTAATACCTACGGCTCCTACCAGCGGATGGCGATGGCACTCGGTGTTGAGGATCTCGAACAGATCGCATCCGAAATTGAGAGCATGATTAAATTGGATGCCCCCGATTCGCTCCTTGATAAAGTGAAAATCCTCCGGATGCTGTCTCAATTGGCGAACTTTCCACCGAAAACGGTCAAAAAAGGGGCATGCCAAGAGGTCGTCCTGACCGGTGAGGATGCCTCCTTAGATGTCCTGCCGCTCATCAAATGCTGGCCCCTCGATGCTGACCGATACATTACCTTACCGCAAGTTTTTACGCACAGTCTCAAAACAGGGCAACGGAATGTCGGCACTTACCGTTTGCAAAAGTTAAACCGACACGCATTAGCGATGCATTGGCAGATTCATCACGACGGTGCCGCACATCATCGCGAATACCGTCAAGCGGGACAACAGATGCCTGTGGCAATCGCGCTCGGCGGCGATCCCATCATGTCTTACATCGGCACGGCACCGCTCCCCTCCGGTATTGATGAACTTCTGTTTGCAGGGTTCCTCCGAAAAGCGAATGTTGAGATGGTGCCAGCGAAGACGATTGATATGCTTGTCCCTGCCGATGCCGACATCGTGATTGAGGGGTATATCGAACCCGATGAGACCTGCATAGAAGGCCCCTTCGGGGATCATACCGGCTTCTATTCTTTGGCAGATGAGTATCCACTGATGCGTATCACGGCGATCACGCACCGTAAGAACCCTATCTATCAGACAATTATTGTCGGCAAACCGCCGATGGAGGACTGCTATATGGGGAAAGCGACCGAACGGATCTTTATGCCGTTGATTAAAACGCAGCTTCCCGAACTCGTGGATATGAATCTACCGTTGTTCGGTGTGTTCCACAACTTCGCCTTGATCTCTATTGACAAACGCTATCCGTTCCAAGCGAAAAAGATGATGCACAGCTTCTGGGGACTCGGTCAGCTGATGTTCAGCAAAATTATCATCGTTGTCGATAAAGACGTTGACGTCCAGAATGTCGAGGAGGTGCTCTTCTATGTCGGGAGCAATGTCGATCCGAAACGGGATGTGACAATCGTTGAGGGACCGGTTGATGTGTTGGATCACGCCTCTCCACTGATGGGTGCCGGGTCTAAGATGGGGATTGATGCGACAACGAAGTGGGCAGAGGAAGGCTATCAACGCGAGTGGCCTGAAGAAATCCGAATGTCTGACGACGTGATTGCCTTAGTTGATGAGAAATGGAAAAAGTATGGATTTTGAAGCTTTCCAGCGATCACTGATGAACATCAGCGTGTCGCGCAAAATAACTTGAAAAAAGGAGTGTCCTTGAGCCCCTCCTTTTTTTCTTTGCAGATTCAAAGAGGAACTGGTATAATAAAAAGCATGAAACTTTCAAACACAGAGCGCTACCATTTTTTCCCATCATCGCTGGCACACTTCGCAGATAGAAGTGCGCGCGGGCTGCTGATAACCCCTGAAAATGTCAGTGCGTTAGTGGAACTGGTTGCCGAGCAAATCGCAGCGTTCTTGGATTTTAGCCAACTCACGGCTCTGAACCGTAGTTTTTTGTCCGAGACGCTGCGGGAACAAGAAGCCGATCTCGTTTTTCGTGTGCCGTTCCGAGATCCATCCCTAGGTGAGGATATCCTTATCCATATCTTGATAGAGCATCAATCGAGCGTAGATAAGCAGATGGGATTTCGGTTCCTAGGCTACATGTATAATCTCTGGTTGGCAGAACAACAACGCTGGAGAGAGGCAGAAGTGCCGACCCCTCAACGGCAGCTCCGACCGATCCTGCCGATCCTATTTTACACGGGGAATACATCGTGGAACCTGCCTTTGTCTCCAGTTTCAGCGATAGAGGTTCCAGAGGCACTCACACCGTTTGTCCCGACGTTTGAGGTGCTTTTGCTCGATGTCAAGCATACGCCCACGGCTGAACTGACGCAAACTGGGCAGCCACTCGGATGGCTCCTCACTGTCCTACAAAAGGAGAGTGCTTCTGTAGAAGAGATCACAAAGGCCATGGAGACCGCCCTCCAGCATTTGGAGATGCTTCAGGTATCGCAAACCCAGCACCATCAGGCGATCCTATACCTCGCCTCTCTGGTATACCATCGACGGTCTCCAGCAGAACGCCAGCCCTTAATACAAGTCGTTGACGCATACGCACCTACAATGGAGGTAGAAACAATGTTACAATCTATGGCTGAAGTCGCATATCAACAAGGTATCGAACAAGGCGAGCGTCGGGCGAATATTGAAAGCACTCTCGCCATCCTCAATACGCGATTCCCTGACGCTGATCTTCAGACGCTCACCGCCGCCCTTGAAGCCGTTGACAGTATCAACCGCCTCAAACAACTCAATATAGAGGCATCCGTCGTTGACACCTTTCACGTCTTCCAAGAACGATTACAGACATAAGACGCTGATGCCCTCGTTTTTCTCTTAAGTTAACGCATACTATGAGGATAAACCATGGGCATTTGATACAAACTATAAGTAGGGTTCAATTTTTCAACCTTGGTAGGCGATGCGCATAGTCTTGTCTTATTTTCCGAGCCCTCCGACTCTCAATAAGTAGGAAAAAACGATGACAGAAACAATTTATGACGTTGCAGTCATAGGTGCGGGACCTGCTGGTACGCAAGCCGCTGTCTCAGCGAGCCATCAGATGCGGCACGTCTTGGTGCTACACTCTGAAAAGGTCAGTTTCAGTCGCGGTCGCGCGTATTGGTCAAAATCGGTGGAAATCGAAGACGCACCCGTCTTTCCCGGTATCATCGGACCGCATTTTGCAAAAGAACTCATGAAGTGGATGGAGAGCCGACCGGTTGTGGATTTCATGCTCGGCTCCGAAAAACGGAAAACCGGTATTGAGATACGGGACGGTATGGTGCAAAAACTCACACGGAACGGCGACCTTTTTGAACTCCAAGCCTCTACAAAAACAATCAAACAGAATACAGCCTTAGAGATGGCATCTTTTAAGGCGCGAACCGTCGTCGTTGCCGCCGGATTTGACGACAAATGGCCCGATATCGAGTTTGAACCCGGTGAAGAACGACTCTATAAGCAATACGCAACCGTTTTCCGCTACGCAGGGAACAAAAAAGGGTGGCACGTCTGTATCCGTTGCGATGGACACCTCCACGTCAACGAACATCTGGCACTCCTCGGAGTCGGAGACTATATCTATGAGGCGGCGATCGGTGCACAAGACTTCACAGATAAAATTACAATCCTAACAAACGGCAGACCGCACGGGATGTCGCCACCTGTCCTGGAACAGGTGAAAGCGCGTAAAATTAATATCATTGAAACAGAAATTAAACGACACATCGGCGAAAAAACAGACCTGTTAGGATTCGAGATGGTTGATGGCAGCGAATTGTTTTTCCACGGTTTCCTCGTTGATGAAGGGCTTATTCCGAACACGAAGTTCCTTGAAGGATGGGATTACCAGAAAGACGAGGAGGGATTGATTGTCACAAATGAGGATATGCAGATGCTCGATAGCAGTGGGGAACCGATTCCGGGGCTTTTTGCCGCCGGTGACATCGTCTCCGGTGAACGGAACCTCATCGCAACAGCGTTCGCACTCGGACAGGAGGCAGGCTTGTCAGCGTCGGACTCCTTGCGCCGTTGGCATTTCCCACATTAGGAGGCACCTATCGGAACAATGCAAGACGCACAAAAGGACAGGCTCTATATTATTGATACACACGCTGAAATATTTCGGGCGTATTACGCCATTCGTGGCGGATTGACAAGCAGCGTCACCGGGGAACCGACGCACGCTGTCTTCGGATTCGTAGGAACGCTTATTAGAATTCTGTCAGAACTTCAGGCAAAATATGTCGTCGCCGCGATTGACACACCCGGAGATACCTTCCGCAATGAACTCTATTCGGCATACAAGGCGAACCGTTCACCCGCACCCGACGACCTCGTGACACAGATACATCGGATTCTGCAATTGTTGGACGCGTTCGGTATCCTAACGCTCGGTAAACCTGAATTAGAAGCGGATGACATCATCGCATCTGTTACGCAAGCCGTACTTGACGACCCACAGGCACAAGCGATCAATGTCTCTATCATTTCCAGAGACAAAGACCTTGAGCAGCTGCTCAGTGACCGTGTGACGATGCTCGATCTCCATAAGGATAAAATTCTTGATGTTCGAGAGTTGTGGGAGACGAAAGGTATAAAACCGTCACAGGTCGTTGATGTGCTTGCGTTGATGGGCGATACTTCCGACAACGTTCCGGGTGTCGAAAAGGTCGGTTTGAAGACAGCGGCGCAACTCATTCAGCAATACGGCTCTATTGACGGTATTTTCGAGAACATTGACAAAATTAAGGGAAAACGTCGCGAGAATTTAGAAAAAGCACAGTCGCAACTCCCGCTTTCAAAACAGTTGGTCACCTTAATCCGAGACGCTGATCTGGATTTTTCTATAGAGCAGGCACGCGTCAAACCGTTCGACCTCCAGAAGATCCTCCCGCTTTTACAAGAATTGGAACTCAGGCGTTACGAAGAAGTCGTCCGGAAACTCGCAGGTGGCGATGCTCAGTCCTTAGCGACACCAACGACGCGCAAAGAAAGGGTCGCGGAATTGGAGAAGAAAACCGGTGCTATTCTGGATAGAGGCGAGTACGACACTGCCGAAGTCGGCGATTATTCGGCGGTTCTGACAAACGATCAATTGGAAGAACTCGTCAGTACGCTATCAGCACAGGAGATATTCAGTTTCGACACCGAGACAGACGGCTTAGACCGTGAAGCAACACTATGCGGGTTAAGTTTCTCGTGGAAACCGAAGCAAGGCGTTTATGTACCCGTCCGTTCGCCACAACCTGAAACGCATCTGGATACAGAGACGGTGATTTCTGCCCTTAAGCCGGTTCTGGAAAATCCCGACCTACCCAAATGTGGACATAACCTCAAGTTTGACGCGAGTATCCTCATCAGGAACGGTATTAAACTCCAAGGTGCAGCTTTTGATACCCTACTCGCAAGCCAATTGGTCGATTCACGAACCCCGTCCCATAACTTAGATACATTGGCACTGCTCCATTTGGCGCATAAGATGATCTCTTTCGATGAACTGACAATGACTTCAAGCCGTTCAGCATCCACTGACGACACACACCAAGGGGAACTCTTCGGTGAAGAAGATGCGCCACAGAAGACAATAGATGAGGTTCCCTTAGCACAAGCCACTATCTACGCTGCAGAAGATGCCGACGTTGCACTGCGACTCTATCACTTCCTGGCACCGAAGCTTGCGGAAATCGGAATTACGGAATTGGTCCACGCTATAGAATCACCCCTCGCGCCGATCCTTGCAGAGATGGAATACAACGGTATTGTCTGCGATAAGACGGAACTGAAACGTCAGAGCAAGGCGATTGAAAAACTCGTTGCGGACCGGCAAAATGAAATCCACGAGATCGTCGGCTACCCGTTTAACATCGATTCGCCGAACCAACTTGTGCAAGTACTGTTTGAAGAACTCGGTTTCAAACCGGTGAAACGCACGCGCGGCGGCAAAATCTCTACGGATGTCACTGTTTTAGAGGCACTCTCCCTCAGAGAAGATGTCAACGATCCGAAGACGAGTGTACCCCGCCTAATCATTGAATACCGGCAATACCGTAAATTGCAAAGCACCTATCTCGCACAACTCCAGAGTGCCATCGATACGAGAACAGCGCGTATCCATACGCATCTCTATCAATTAACGACAGCGACGGGACGTTTGAAGTCTGACCGTCCAAATCTGCAAAACATACCTGTCCGGACAGAAATCGGCAGGCAGTTACGCCGAGCGTTCAGGGCACCAGAGGGCAGCAAACTGATCTGTGCCGATTATTCACAGATTGAACTCCGTATCCTCGCGCATTTTAGTGAGGACGAGAGCCTCATTGAGACGTTCAATCAGGATTTGGATATCCATACAGCGGTCGCTTCGCAGGTGTTCAATGTCCCGGCTGACGCAGTTACGCGGGAGCTCCGGGATAAAGCGAAGACAATCAATTTCGGCATCATCTACGGGGTCTCTCCGACAGGCCTCGCGCGTCGGATTAAAGGGATGACCGTCCAAGAGGCGACAACCCTCATTGACGATTACAAAGCGCGTTTTCCGGGGATTGATCGTTTCTTACAGCAGTGTGTCCAACACGCATCCGATCACGGGTATGTGACTACACTCACCGGCAGACAACGCGCAATCCCTGAAATCTATTCTACCAACCGAAGTCGGCGCGGGCTCGGTGAACGCCTCGCGATCAATACTGTTGTACAAGGTTCCGCCGCGGACCTAATGAAGGCGGCGATGGTGCATGTGCAACGCCGAATTGATACAGACAACTTACCGTTAAAAATGCTCCTGCAGATTCATGATGAGTTGGTACTTGAGACTCCGGAACCCCTTGCCGAAGGGCATGCGCAAATTGTATGTGAAGCGATGGAAAATGCAATGTCGCTACGCGTACCGCTTCGGACAGAGGCAGGGATCGGTGATAATTGGATGGTCGCAAAGTGAAATTATCAATTTTCCCGCCATGAGAAACCCTGGATATTATAGTCGAGTCCATAATTATGTGCATATATTTTGAAGCGACGGGCAATGAATGGTCTCCCTATTGAAGAAATACTTGCCTTGTATCTACGCAAGAACGTAGCGAAACCCAACTTTACACCTTCAGCTGCTGGAATCTTCAAGCCAAAGGCGTTGGGTTTCACTCGGTCTCTGGTGGCTATAATGTCTCTGGAGAGAGGCGTGTTATGCTTCTCCATGACAGTGTATTGGTGGTATCCGTTCAACCCAACCTACGATCTTGATTAGCGGTTGAGCGTGAATCTCTACATTTTTAGTCCTCATCCTCAGGAATTATGTCGAAAATATCGGTCGGTGGTGTCCATCCTGTAAGGCCTGGATTTAGACTAATGAACGCAGCTATGTATTCTAAATTTCCTTCAATTCCAGCAAAGTCTAGATGCTCTTCAGAGGCATAAAACACTGTCTCTAATAGCGCAGCCCGTCGTGTGCCACGGGCATCGGCATAAATTGTCAAAAACTTACCAGTACGTTCACTCCAAATTAAAATGTCCTCTCCGTCACCGTAATGTATCTTAGGATATTCCACAGTATCCCAGTCATAAGGCTTATCAGGTTCCGCATTACTTTCAGCCGTTTGAAACACAGTTGGTTCTGGTGCTGGCACTATTTCTACCGTCGGTCCTGGCACTGCTGTCCAATCAGGCTCTTGCGTGTCTGGCTGCTGATTAGTCGGTGGCCTTTGATCTTCTGGTGCTGGCACATCAGAAGGTTTTTGCGTGTCCGGCTGTTGATCCGCCGGTGAACTTTGGTCTGGAGGTGTTGTGGATTCTTTAATCTCCTCAACTTTCTCCTCAACTTTCTCGACGACATCCGGCACAGAGACATCGTCCTTTTTCGAGTCCTCCGGTAGTTTCTCTATGATGTCCTCGACAATATCTTCCGTTTCCACTTCCCCGTCGTCGTCTTGATAGACTGTTTCGATGATGATTTCATCAGCGATTTGCTCCGTCGGGGTTTCCACAACCTGCTCCTGTTCCACAACTTCTTCCACAACGGTTTGAACGATTGTTTGAATCGGTTGTGGGATCGGTGTTTCTTGCGTTGGCGTGGTTGGTGTCGGTTGCGGTGTTATTAACTCTTCAACTTTCTCGACGACATCCGCAACAACAACATCGTCCTTTTTCGAGGACTCAGGAATTTGCGCTATAATGTCTTGCACAACATCTTCCAACGCAGCGGGTTCGCCCTGATACTCCGTTTGGATGCTCTCGACGATTGTTTCCGTTAAGATGTCCTCGCCAACAACTTCTGCTACCACCGTTTCGACGACTGTCTCGACAGGCACTTCTACCGTTGCCTCTTCATACACGCCACATAAAACGGGGATACCTGCGATAGTGGCGCAGGTTAGCGAGACTTCGTCATTTGCGATAGAGACCGTGTTGATTCTGCCGCAGCTGGCTGCTACGATGGCTGCGATGGCGACTACGGTTGCCATAAGTGTTATTCTAATTTTCATGTAATGTGTCGGGCTTGGTGCCTAAGTTTTTGGGTTTAGGGTAAAAGCCCGTCTCCTTTTTTAAGATGCGCAATTTTAAGATGCACAATCTGGAAGATTGTGCTACGAATTCACAATCACAGTCTGGAAGATTGTGGTACAACACACAATCTGCGAAAACGCACAATCTGGAAGATTGTGGTACGAAGATACGGCGCGTGTTGCGGTAACTTGCGACGTAACGCGAAAAGCCCGCGACGCTTGGCTTGTGTAAGAGCAAGCGCGTGCGGGCGCGACGGAAATCGTGCAGCTGCTAAAGCTGCCGATACGAATTTGTGAAGTAAAATACTTAATCTATGTAAAGTGGGGGGCGGAGTTATTAATGCAAATAGCGGGCATAAACAAGGCAGCTGGATACAACCGAACTACTACCGGACAAGATACACGCAGCGTGGGACCGTCTGGCATCAGTATCATCAACATATTCGGTGTGGATACCCTCTTGCTTTAGCTGGGGGAGGAAACACCGCCTCCTTTTTTAGATTTTAGCTCTGTTCAATTATTATAACCCGAGTTGCTACGCATAAGATTTTAGGCGTGTGGAGACCCTTTTCATTGAAAGTGATTGATTCTCCGCAAGCACAATCTGGAAGATTATGCTACAAAGATAGCAACCTGCGTGTTAATTATCAGTCAGCAGCGGGTGCGAAGGTGTCTGGATTTTCTGCAGCTGCGTCGTAATCGTCAATCAATTGGGTGATGACAGGGTTATCCCCACAGAGTGGGCAATTCTTATCCCTATTAATTTTCATTTCGCGATACGTCATGCCGAGCGCTTCGTAGAGGATGAGCCTACCGATAAGCGGTTCGCCGATACCGATAATGTATTTAATCGCTTCGGTCGCCATCATGACACCAATTACGCCTGGGAGCACGCCCAGGACACCGGCTTCACTTCAGCTCGGCACCATACCTGGTGGCGGTGGTGTCGGATACATGCATCGGTAGCAGGGGCCTTCGTGCGGTTTAAAGAGCGAGACCTGCCCCTCAAATTGGAAGATACTGCCGTGAACGATGGGTTTATTCATGAGCACAGCGGCATCGTTGACGAGGTATCGGGTCGCGAAGTTATCACACCCATCAACAATCAGATCGTATTCCGAAAAGATTTCCTCAGCGTTGTCGGCTGTCAGACGTAGGTTATAGGGTGTGATGTCGATGTCTGGATTTAACGACTTAATAGTGGTGGTCGCGGATTGAACCTTTGGCGTGCCGACGGCTTCTGTGCGGTGGAGTATCTGACGCTGTAGGTTGCTTAATTCGACGACATCGGAATCGATAATACCGAGGTGTCCGACACCTGCAGCACCGAGGTAGACTCCGGCAGGTGAACCTAACCCGCCTGCTCCGACCATCAAGACTTTAGCATTCAGCAGTTTCGCTTGTCCCCGCTCACCGACTTCAGTCAGCATAAAATGTCGGCTATAACGGTCCAGTTGCTCATGGGTCATCGGTTTATCTTGCACGGTAGGGTAGCCTGCGGTCATCCAGTCGCGATAACCGCCTGCAAGGGACACGGTATCTGTGTATCCCATTTCACGAAGCGATTTCGCAGCGAGCAGCGAGCGGAGCCCTGCTGCACAATAGACGACGATCTTTTGGTTCCGGTCTGGGATGTAGTTTTCAACGGAAAATTCGAGCATTCCGCGTGTAACGTGGACAGCGTTCGGAATATAACCGGCGCGATATTCGTCTTCATCACGGACATCAAGCAGAACGAAATCGCTATCTTTTTCCTGTTCGTCTTTTACATCGTCAACAGTTACTTCTGGTATCTCTGTTTTGGCTTCCTCAACGATTTGTCTGTAAGATTTCATAAGATTTTTCTCCTGAGGAGAGAGAATATGAAGGTCACGGGTTTCATATCCTGATTTACAATTTTCAGTCTTTTGCGATTGCATAATTATATCATAGGTGCGTGATATTGTCAATGTTTTATTTTTATTTTCTTGTAGGAGCGACTTCCAGTCGCGAACCTCGTTTGCCGCTAAATCGCTCTACAAAACCCAAATATTTCCCTTGACTTTTCGCCAAACATAAGGTAAACTTAAAATAAGTTATAGGTACCTCTGTCCCTGAAGTGCTATTATCCTAAACCAAATTAAGGTTAGCGTTCCCTATGCAAAAAGAAAATTTCAATGAAAAACTGACCGCATTGCTTAAAACCCATCCTGATCTCCTTGATGCAGCAGGCGAACTCATCCCTGCCGCTGTTAGAGACCACGCGTGGCGACTCGACCACAACCTCATCAAATTATTGCTTACTGACCCTGAAATAAAAGCAAAATTCTTTGACGAAATCAATGGACATTGGATCTTCAACCACAACACTTTCATCAACTACATCACCGATAAAAACTTCCTCGCCAATTCCTACACCCGATTCCGCAACAAGATCGGCTTGAACATCGGAGACAAATTCCTCCGTGAACGCGGCGAAGTCTCACTCGTCTGGCCCTACAAGGACTGCGTCTTAGAGGGTGGACAGACAAAGGAAGCGGAAAAGCGCAAAGAGATTTTCTTCAACGAAACCCTTGCACAAGACGAAATCAATCAGCTGTTTGATCCGAAGGTCCTCACCAACTGGAAACGTCACACTACTGAAGGTGAACAAGCCGTAACAGACATCCAACGAGACGAAAACGGCACGATACGCGAAAACTTTATCATCAAAGGCAACAATCTCATTGCACTCCACACCCTCAAACAGCAATTCCGAGGACAGGTAAAGGTGATTTATATTGATCCACCGTATAATCCAGATAGCCCGTCAAATACTTTCATGTATAACAACAATTTCAAGCGTTCATCGTGGCTAACCTTTATGAAAAACAGATTAGAGGTTGCTAAAGAGTTGTTAAGAAACGATGGTAGTATAATTGTCGCAATTGATGAAAATGAACAGAATTATCTTGGAGTTTTATTGGATGAAGTATTTCCAGAACGCGAAAAGCACTGTATCACTATAATTCATAACCCACGCGGGGTACAGGGTACAAATTTCTCATATATTCATGAGTATGCATTTTTTGTTATTCCAAAAGGCAAAAAAATAATTGGTGATAGGGAAATTCCTGCTGAAGAAATTACATGGAATAACTTCAGAAATTGGGGCGGCGAATCAAGACGCGAGGATGCAAAGAATTGTTTCTATCCGGTGATTTTAGAGAATGGTGAAGTTGTTGGGTTTGGAGGTGTGCTTGATGATGATAAACATCCTTCTGGTCAGACCGAGACACACGGAGAAAGAGATTTTGTGTACCCGATTGATCAAAACATGATTGAGCGTAAATGGAGATATGCAAGGCAAAGTGTAGATGAAATTAAGCATTTGCTCCGCGCAAGAGAAACCAAGACAGGTTATGAAATTGAACTCGGCAAGGATTTCGGGATGTATCGCACCGTTTGGGAGGATAAAAGGTACGATGCTAATATTTACGGAACACAACTTGTTAAATCACTCGTCCCTGATTGTGGTTTCGATTTTCCTAAGTCCCTTTGGAATGTCTATGACTGTTTGCGTTCGGTGATAAAAGATGATAAAGAAGCGATTGTTTTAGATTTCTTTGGTGGAAGCGGCACTACTGCTCACGCGGTATTGGAAGTAAATAAAGACGGTGGGAGTCGAAAATTCATCATTTGTGAGCAAATGGACTATGTTGAAACTGTGACACGGGAGCGCGTCAAGAAAGTTATTGAGCAGGATAATAAAGGTGATTTCATCTATTGCGAGTTGATGCAATACAACCAAGCCTATATGGACAAAATCCAAACCGCACAATCCTCCGAAGAACTCGTTGCCCTCTGGCAAGACATCGCCGAAAACACGTTCCTGAACTGGTATGTCAACGCTAAAGTCCCAGAAGAAGCCGTAAAAGATTTCATCGCCATCGGCGACCTTGAGGCACAGAAACATCTATTAGCGGAGTTGCTGGATAAAAACCAACTCTACGTCAACCTCTCCGAGATAGAGGATACGGATTTTGCGGTGAGTGCGGAAGACAAGGCGTTGAATAAGGCGTTTTATGGACACGGATGTTGAAATTTTGTGGCATTAATTGGAATACTAGAAATTTACTATAGTTTGGACGATTTCGGTTAGGTTCGCGCCCGGTTTTCAAACGTCTTTGATTTTTTTGAGAGTTCCACACACAAACTCAACTCAGAGAAAAATAGACATAGATATACGAGACGGCAGCCCTAGCGGGGCGGAATGTCTATAGAAACATCAGGGTACCAGGTCTTAGCCCCAGCGGGGCGATATGTGTACCGTCCTTAAAATTGTCCAAAGTTTAGTAGAAATTTAAAAAGAGGGAAAGATATTATGCTTGTCCACCTTAATGAGGTTCAAAATATCGCAGGTTTCCTGCATAGTGTTCTTCCTAACGGTCACTGTAAGATAGCGGCATCTCAGGGGTTAACTTCAGACGATCCGAAGTTTTACAGATACATGGAACAATTATCGAACATCTACTTTAACTCAATAGATTTCTCAGCAAACGTTAACAGTATTCACAGCTTTCTAATACTTATTCATAGGGACCTGAGTGCGGATATATATATCAATGATTTTGTAGTGGAAACACAAGTTCGACTCAAGCGAAACTTAGAAAGTTTAGAACCAGGAACACTTGTCATGAAAAGTGATATAGCAGATATATATGGATTAAGTTTCCCCGACATAGAAATACGGGATTCCGATGGCGTTGTCTGTTGCTTGAAGGTTGGATGGAAATTCTTACTATATTTTGACTTTCTGACCCCAGATAGACAGACTGATATTAACACAAGACAAAGCATACTCGGAAAACTCTATAGATATTTAAGTTTCGAGGAGGTATATCGCACTCTGGAATCAGAAGATTACTTCAAAAAAATGGTAGCCGACGGTTGGTTTCCATTCGTTGAAATTCTCGGTAAAGACTATAAAGAATTAACAATCAGTTATCAAAATGGGAAGCCTGCTTCCGAGAGTGAAGTGAAAGCACTGCTTGATAAATTTGATGAATCTCGTATAGAAACGATGACCAACAGATGGTGGAAACATCTTCTTTTTCAGGAAAAGCGAGAACTGTTACAAGCTGGTATTGATGCATTCCTTGGTGGAACAAAAAGCGGCTACATAAACTGTATTAAGACACTTTATTCAGAAATTGAAGGAATTATGCGTTCTTCGTATCTTGAGGATAGTGGAGAGAGGACCCGACATATACAGAAACTTATTGACCGTCTCATAGAAGTTGGAGAACGTGGAGTCGAAGATGATCAATCATTACTTTTACCCCAATATTTTTCGAGTTATCTTGTAGAAAATATCTTTAAAGAATTTGATCCTGAAACCGGTGAAGTAGACTTATCACGGCATTCTGCTCTTCATGGAGTTGCTTTAGGAGAAGACTACAAACCAGAAAGAGCGTTACAGGCACTCTTAACACTTGATCAAATTTACTTTTATTTCTCCACACCACCTAACGAAATTCAAGAAAATAATTCGGAAATAGAGGATGCGGGCTCTGATGTTAGTGCCGAAGACAATGCACTAAACAAGACTTTTTATCATGAATGAACATTTCAAATAACATTACACAAGAAATTTTCAAGGTGAATAAACCATGCAACAAATTAATATCAATAATGAACTACTAATTACACGGTGTCTATCTGACGGTAGTTATACATGGACGTTAACCTCTCAACTGGGAAACATGATCGAAATGGCTGAAGAATTATTTGGACCGCGTGACCCATCGTACACTATCCTCGGCATAGAATTTGAATCTAACGGTCCTTATGTTTGGTATCAAGGAACCCATCGTCGGCACATTATCATTCGTCTAAACCTAGTAGTCTTTCAAGTTTGAACTTGAGGGTATAGTCTTTTTAGTTTGATGCGTG
>JAODVQ020406365.1:0-11019 GCA_025400075.2 Phenganax stokvisi | reverse complement strand
TCGAAGGAGTTTTCCACAGTAAATTTTTGCGAATTACTCAAAAATGTATCGATTTAATTTTTTTATAAGCTGACAAATAAACGAGTAAACCACCCGCAATCGATGCAAAATATGGTGCAAAATATGGTGCACCAGCAATCGGTGCAAAATATGAAAAATTCACCGAAGGAAATGCTAGATATTTAACGGTTGTTTTGCGACCAAAATAATATTTCGGCATTCAAATACGATCAAAACACCCCCGGAGATAAAACTCTAGGGAGCCACCTTAAAACAACTGCACACAGGGGAACTTGCTTACAATTGCCAGAATAACTCTAAGGGCCGGTTGTTCAGCGATGGGTTAGCTTTAACCCTGAGTTAAAATTTAACCAGCTGTTTGGTTTGTGCATGTCTGCCTGTCCATTTGTTTCAAAACTTTGCAAATGAAGGCTTCTATTTGCATAGATTAACTTTGTGGAAAAATTTTGTCAAGTTAGTAAACAAACGGTTGAACTTTCATCAAACTTGACGTTAACCTAGGACTAAATTAAACCTGCTTTAACAACTGGCTCTGGGTAGATTGTAAACTGTTTGAAGAGTACTTAATTAAAATATAAAGCCAGTAAACTTTTCCTAAGCTGATGCTCTAGTGTGCACAGGACTGTTGGTCTTCCTGAATTTTGCATGTTTACCTGTAATTCTTAGTTTGTATGTGTCAATGTTTGGCATATTATTACCATTTAGGAACAGTTTGTATTAGCCTGGCCTCGGCTGGCCCGCTAAAACAGTGCACCACGTTTTGCAATAATTTTGTGTAGGCGATATTTTCACTTTAAGGCTATTTTCCATTACGGCCGCTTTGCCCGCGCGGGCGGAGCGCACAGCTTTGAACGTGCTCTGTCATTGCTTGGTCGCTCTTGATCTCGCGTGCACGCAGAGAAAGTTGAATTAGTTTTAACTTTGCTAGCATGCACGTGAGACCAAGCGTCCACAGAAAACGACAGAGCATGTTTAAAACTCTGCGCTCCGCCAGCGCAGGCAGAACGGCCGCAATGGAAAATGGCCTTTAATTTGCATTAAAAACTAGCCAGCCCGTTTGGCACTACTCGGGTCGAAAGGCATAGCCGAAATGAACTTCAAAATAAAATAATAATGCCTTATTGGTTATTCATTATGGTAATTACCACTCTATTATGTTCATTTTGAAATCATTTCAAAAGTGGATTTGGAAAACAAATTTAATTCGATTATGTGACACACTGATGTCAGGACTCGAAGTAACTATTCGTGATTCACGATTGACTAACTGTTTCACGATTTTCACGAGCTGAATCAAGGAAAATTTTTAAAAATCACTAATCAACATTTGGTGGTATGACGTAATTTTTCTCGCCGTTTACAATTGACCATGCAGTGTGCAATTATAACGACTTTGTTTTCGATTTGAAATTCGAAGTTATTGTCAATTTCAGGTGACTTTTCAATGTAGATACGCACTGGCGAGGTTCCTTGTGAACTTGCCAATTATGCTGCCAAATTCAGAAGTTAAGTGCAAGCTTTGCAACGAAGTTTACAAAGTTGCCGCCAAGTTCATTACTTTATTAAGCCTGTTTTCCACTAGCCTGTGTTCCAGTTCACTCCCTCGTGGTGAGTGGACTATCCATTAATCTCGAATTTTTCGTCCCACGGTGTCCACAAAAAGTGTGAAAATTTATTCAAGAATTGAATTAATGCAACTGGATAATGTGTACATTTTTAAGTTATGCAAATAGAAAAACAGCATGATCGAAGGAGCGCTCATGAATACAAAGCATAAAGAAGCTTTTGACTTCGTAAAATTAAAATTTGCGTTTAACATCGATGAACTGTCTGATGATCTTCTTTTTGCTTGTGCAAGAATTTTTTGAGAAAAAAGAACTGTGTAAACACCGTGTCCTCGAAGACTTATACAGTGTGTATCAAAAAAAGGTAATCCAACTTTGACAGACTGCAACGCAATAGATACTTAAATAAACGATTAATTTTTATTCAGAAAGAAAGACTAGCGCATTAGCTTTCTGATATTACCATTCTCATATCAATACGAGCAGAAATGACGGAGAAATCGGTTGTTAAAAATTTTTTTGGTGGAAATCAAATTTTTCCGTCAATGGGGCATCGGCGGAAAATTGTAATTTTTAGTGACCTTTTTCTCGAAAGCCATACTCCTTTATTTTTTTAACTAATTGAGACGTACAGAGTGTCATTTGGAAGCCAATTTAAATTATTGGACTTTACAATGGTGTAAGACTCGATCGAATTTGTCATATATTTTTTGAGATAGTACACGCCAAAGTTGGATTACCGTTTTTTTGATACACACTATATATGCTAAGACACGAAACTTGTGTGCTACAATTTACAATGCTTTCTGTGCAAAGATGGGTGACGAGATGTACCAAAACGGTGAAATAAATCCTAGACTTGTGTTCGTGGAAATGTTTCATGGTGGAAAACAAGAAGATGTGAAAAAAACATGTTGTGACACAACTTACTCTCCTGATAGCTGCCTTATTGCGAAGTGATAGTGACCGCAAATAGCCATAGAATTATCATCTGACCCAACAATAAGATTGAGATCTCTATGATTTGTCAACTTCAGAGAACATATTTTACAGGATTTCATGCTTATAAAGCTTTTATATTCACGAACAACAGTAGCGCGCTCCTTCGGCCGCCATGCTGTTTTCTATCGGAATAAATTAAGAATTTTCATGTTATCCGGTTGCGTTAATTCAATTCTTGAATAAATTTTCATTCTTTTTGTGGACACTGTGGGACGAGAAAATTGAGATTAATGCACAGTCCACTCTTTACGGGGGAGTGGACTGGAATGCAGGCTAATTTTCCACTAGGCGAAATTTTTCGAGCGGAAAAGAAATCTAGCAACCTGGGGCCGGTTGCATAAAACCTTCGTTAAAGTTAACTATAGTTAAGTACGAATATCAACCAACCAGAATCGCTTATTCAAGATTTGACTACATTTTAACTGCAAAATCGTACTTAAAAGTTTTATACAACCGGGACCTGATTGGTTCGCTTGTAGAGTTTTTCACGACGACATATATTGCCTGTCAATTAGTTTGTTGCATTTATTTTTCGCCCTTGCAGACTTTGCGATTTCGTAAATATAAACGCATTCGAAAGTGAACTGAATGATTTTCTGATTCGACTTTTCCCGATTAAACTGGCCAACATAAATTCAAGCAAGGAAATGCTCTAGTGATTGTTTTCAACATGATTTGTATAAACATTTGTTAGTTTGCATGCTACTTCGAACTTTGAGCCCATCATGTGAACTTCGTTGCGACGGTCAGGGCCAAATTCCCTAATTCACATATTAAGCCACCCAAAAATGGCAGATTTAAGGCCTGGTCGCGTAGCGTGAGAAAGGCTATTTGATTAGCTACAGTAGTTGAATTTTGTAGTAAAAGCTGATTGGTTTGTAAATTTCAGGGCCGGTTGTTCAAATAAGGGTCAGCGTTAGCCCTGGGTTAAAAGTTAACCAGCTGTTTGGTTTGTGCATCTGTGTGTTCTTTTGTTCAAAACTTTGCAATGATATACATGTCTGTACATGAATCAACTTTGTGAAAAAGTATCTTCAAGTTAGTAAACAGGCGGGTTGAAAGTTTTGGTTCAAAGTTTACGTTAACCTAGGATTAAGCTAACCAGCGTTTGAACAACTGACCCCGGAACTTTATTATGGTTGGCTGAAAAAAGATGCATTTACCTGCTCGATTTGGGGATTAATCCCACTGTTTTTAGCCGATCAGATTGCTAGAATTATCGTTGATTTCAAAATAAACGTATAATATATATATTAATGGAACAAAATGAAACACCGACTTCGTTGACTCCAAACTCCGGTTTCTCGAACAAAGTTTCGTTCGCCGTAAGAGTTCAACTGTATAGAAGTATATTTAAAATCATTCACTGCACTTGCTTACAAAAATGGCTGTTTCAATATTTAGCATATGGGCTCCAAGGATGATTTCGTCCTCCAAGATGAAGCGGACACGAATGCAAAACTTAGAGAAATTGAAGAGAATATTGGAAATAACAAAAACGAAGTCATTCAACGTATTCTTGCTTTGGTCTATGAAATTAAACCAGAACTCCATCAAAATGTACGCTTGTAATAATATTCTAAATTCTAGATAATATCAGTTGAATGGATTTCTTGTTGTGTAATACGCTGGTACTTCATATAATTCTATGTCGAGTGATTTACATGTCATGGCATCGTAATGTCCGTTTACACGGGCGATTTTTGCTGCAATTTTTCTCCTCTTAGCGTATGTGATCGAGTAGATTGACTGGTGAGTGCGTCAGCAAAACTGTTTGACCAAGTATACTCGCCAGTTATCCACTCTTTCATATCGTTCAACACGAGAAAACTCGCATCGAATATCGTTCGTGTAAACGAGCCTTTATATGGTACTTTTGTAGAAAATCTGGTTTTCGTACATCGTAATTCATCGGAAATCGTGGTGGTGTTCCCCAATCCATTGTCCGTAACCAATAAAGCAGGAGTTTATTCCATAAACAAAGGGTGTTACTACATTAATAATCACCGACAGTAACCATCCCATCGCTGAGGAATTACGATGCATGAAGGCCTTGCTTTAGAGTAATTTAGAAATCATTTGGTTAATGTAATACTTACTAAAATTACTAATCGCGTTCTTCGTTCATGGAAAGAAATATTTTGAAGGGACTCAATGAGAGTTTTCATCTTGCCAACTTGCTCGCGCAGCTTCAATTTACCCAGAAGTAATTTCTTTATGAAACGGCTCAAGTTTCGTGCTTCGAAAGAATTACGAGTCCTAGTAATATTGGAAACTATTCCTGCTAACGATTTTGTATTGTAGCGCATACATGCTTCTTACATTTTGTGTAATTAGATCTTCCCTTCCCTTGCTTTGCATACCCTTTCCATCTCTTCTTTTCGTTCCACTTTGTTTTGCCTTGTCTCTGTTTCCTTTCCTTTTCCATCCTTTCTTTTATCTTAAACCCTTTCCCGTTTTCTTCTTTTCCTTGCTTTTGCTCTCCTTTCTGTTGTGTGTAGTCTGCGAACCCAGACGTCATTTTCCACGCTCGTTCGCTCGCTCGAATGACGTCTGGGTTCGCAGACTATGTTGTGTGTTGCTTTTCTTTCCTTTCTTTTCCTTTCCTTTTCTTTTCTCTCGTTTTTTCTTTCTTTTTTCTTTTCCTTTGTTTTTTTTTCTACTTTTCTTTTCTTCTATTTGTTTCTTTTTTTCTTTTCATTTTTTCTCTTCCCGTTCTTTTGCTTTTCAATTGTTTGTTTTTGCCTTTGCTTTCCAATCCTTTCCTAGACTCCTTGTGTCTATAATTTCATGTTTAAGAACATAATTTAAGCGTATCAAGTGTAGTTTCAGCAAATTTGTTGTTTAGGGGCCACATGTCCTAATTCTTATCATTACTAGCTTACTGCTAGTTTACGAAGGACGATGCGATCTCAATTTCAACCAAGGAATGGACGCTAAAGAAAGTTAATTGATTTGATTATGTTTAGCACCAGTGTTTCTATAACTATAGCAACGCGGGTAGTGATGTTTCGTGATAAAAAGTATATTCTCACTACATGGTAAAAAACTCTTGCCTGGCAACTACCAAGCAAAATTACCTTTCCACCGCCAGCAAAACATACCAAAAATAGTTAAAATACGCCGAAAAAATTATGAAAGAACTGTAAGGAAAATCCAATAAAACTGCACTTGATAGTTCTACCACGTGATGCCTGATCCAAAAGAAACCCCATGGCGAATTACAGAATACAAATAATACATCACAGAAACGAAGTCCATCAATCTTATCGAGATAAAAATGTAAAAGACTTAATTAAGATTTAAACCCTAGTGCATTCAGTAGGAACTTTTTTACATCGGGTCGTCCAACGAAACACTGTTCAGATTGCTTATCATTGTTTAACCTTTCTCTGATGAATTGTTTCTTATCTGCACTAGAACTATTTTGCTTGTTGATATCAGCAGTTGACAACAAATGCCATGCAGAGTCGCCTTCTTCTGCACAACAATCGGTAATAACTAGCGTACATTCGTCGAGCGTTGCCCTTTCGCTGGTGCCAAATTCCGAGCGATAGTTTTCGAGAAGAAACTGAGTAACATCCAACTGCCATTGCTTCGGAGACACTTCTGGATGACGCCATATCGGATAAGCATCGCGCTGTGATTTGTCTTGTATAGTCAAATACGAAGCTCCTCCGGCGAAGCCAGTTATGTCTGTGAGAATGTCAATGCCGTGGTATAAATAGTAGAAAAATGCGCTCCATAGCGCCAGACTCTGTAGGCCTTGTTTCTGGTGTTCGGGCACAACCATCATCAAACTGCAATGAAAGACGGATTGCTTCTTCCATGTAAACACAAAAGGAGCGTGGAATGCGACAGGTGTCTGACTAGAGTCTCTGCGTTCGTAGAATACAGTCAGAATTCGTTTACTAAACGCTAAAGCTGAAGCATCTTCTTCCAGGAATGGATATTTTAGAATGTTACCGTTTAAGACTTTGCCACAGACAAGTCTGCATTCGGTGTTAAGTTTGCGAATGGTGGCTTCGTCTTTTGGGAAAAGATAGCGCCTCGCACCGTATTTACTTGAAATTGGAAAATAGTAACCATTTTCCAAGAAATATTTTGAAAACTTGTAGCAGAAATACAAGGCAATAACAACATGCATTAACCACTCATACATGTTTACCTCTCTGTCAGTAGTTTTGTTTGTATAACATAACTAGGTTTAGGTTAAAGTCCAAGCTTGCGTTGCTACTGTGGCTCATACTTTTCCATTGAACCATAGCATGACCCACGCGGTTCACACAGTATCAAAGAGCATTTCTTTGTGAGAAAGTCGTTTATAGTTTTGCTTCAACGCCCACGAAAGAAATACCTTGCAATGTACATGTACAAAGTACATGTTACAAAGTAGGTTTAGCTACGCAACGGCTGGACTGAAAAATATTGACCATTCTCCAAGTAATATTTTAAAGACTTGTAGGAGAAAAACAAGGCAAGAATAGCATACAATATCCACTGAAACAGGAACTGCTCAGGCTTTTCGTCCGATAAAAACTTTTTATCGGACGAAAAAAGTAGGGTCCAAAAACATGGCGCCTTCGCTGAATTATTGCGCAATTGGGCGTAATGTCCACTCTATTTCCATTTGGTGCCCTTTTTTCATGATAGCTACCTCTGTCCAAGGCTTAAAACTGAGCCCACCACAAAATTCACATCCCCTGGTTTTGTAAATAGCTTTACTAGTTTTTGCATGAAATATCATTTGCAGCAAATTTAACACTAAATTTTTCGTTTGTTGCGATTTTGATTTTTGACTGTTTTCGCGTCCAAAAGGACATTTGAGCTTTCGGAAACTTCCGGAATATAATCGGCTACTTTTCGTCATGCAAGCAAAATCTGTTCTAAAATGGCGTGGACTTCAGGTTCGACAGAATGGGAAAGATGGGATCCAGATCAATATAAGATTTGTCCCTATGATTCATCACATCGCATCACACTTGCAAGATTTCAAAGACATATTGTCAAATGCAGAAAGGTTCGTTCACTGTATTAGTTGGTTCAATGTATTATTCCGACGAGCAGAATAAGCGTCTAGACGAGAATTCCGAGTGGTACGTGCGTTTGATATCATCAGGTGCGCACTTGAAAAGCTGCAAAAATCACCTTGAAGTGTGCTTTCTGCTAGAGTGTGGTTTAGCGGACACTAGGTTAGGGCTAGGATTGGGTTGCGGGCTCAGCGTTCGTAATAATATATTTTTGGATGGTCAACGTTGTACGTAGGATGGTGGCTAAAGTGCCCTAGCCTCAAATATGAATTTTTAGAAGATCAGCTAATGTTAGTCTTACGCCTGGTTTTCACTTGGTATGCAAGCATAAGCATAAGTTGAAACAAAAGCCGAAACAAAGATACGCAATGCAGCATTCGGCATATGCATCGACACAAGCACAAGCCTAAGCCATACCCAGATTTTTAGGGGAGGTGTGGGAGGTGCGCACCTTCCCTGAGATTTATGGCACCTCCCATGAAAATAAATGCACCTCCCTTTAAACTGAAAAATAATCTTGTTCCCATGACCAGAAACATGCAACAAAGCCTAAATCCAAAATTACTAATATAAATGCACCTCCCCCCAAAACTTTGACACCTCCCCTCGTATTTACAGGAAAATCCAGCCTTGGCCTAAGCCAAGGCAGAACCAAGGGAATTCAAAGGATAATTCTTTCTGTTTTGTGTTTGCAATCCTCACAGGAAAACTCTCCCATTGTTCTCTCGCTTATGCTTGCATCCCAAGTGAAAACCAGGCCTTACTACAACTTGGTTCATTTTTTGAAATATGAAGAAATGTACCCTCATTGCACGCTGATAATGCATGTCAGTGTGCGCTACTTATTACATATGTCACCTTGTTCAATGCTAAACAATTCAGTACTGTAATTTCAGTATAAAGCTCCATTTCTCTTTTGTGCCTTCTCTTTTAACTCCCCTTGGAAGCAGGAAAGAAAATGAACCCCGTTCTCCTTTTAACTCCACTCCCCCAACCAATCAAAACAGCATAATATATTATGCATGGTCCTCACTGTATTTCCATTAAGGCCCGTATACATGGGTGACTCTTGCTGCGATTTTTGGCGTCTTGGTGTATGTGATCAAGTAGGTTGACTGGCGAGTGCATTAGCAAAATTATTGGACCAAGTATATTCGCCAATTATCCATTGTTTCACATGGTGCAACACGAGAAAATTGCATCAAAAATTGCCCGTGTAAATGGGCCTTTAGCTTTCTATGTTTTAGCATGTTGGCTTTTTTGCGGTGGGTTCTTTAGATATATCAATGCCTTTTTTTTTGGCATTGCTTTGAGTGGTCCTGGGACTGTACTAGCATATCTTCTACAGTTTGTCTCAAAAATGGAACATAGATTTATGCATTCATTTTAAATTAGTTTAATGCATTTCAAATTCGGTTAAACTGCATCTCCTATGAGTTAATATTGTATAAAGTATAGAAGTTTAGGTAATTAGAAAGCAGTTTTGAAAAGTTTTCAGCAAAGAATACTTTAATATATTTTATGATCTACCATGTGATTTGTAGCTGGTTGAAATGCATCAAACTAAAATGAAATTCATGCATAAATTGGGTTCCATTGTTTTTTAAACATCCTGTGGATAACAAAGAATCAGATTTATTGAGAACTGTCAAAGAACCCTCTCCGAACAATGATTGGAAAAAATAACTCTCCCCGGGGGGTTAGTTCTGAAGATATGTACAGTAAAACCTTTATTTTACTCTCAGATAGAGTAAGACATTAAGAGATATCATTGATGGATTTACTGGGGGATGTGTGCACCCCCCTTACATTTTGTAGAAGGGGTGCAGGAGGGGTGCAAATTTCTTGGTGTTCTAAATAATTTTGCAGTGGAATTTGAAATATACAGACTGTAGATAGAGAATATAGTTGAGGTGACATTGACTACAGTTATGCAATGCCCATGACAGATTGGCAACACGTCGACTGGCAACTGTCAACCGACTCAACACCTACACCAAACTGGAGCACCCCCTCTTTAAGGTCATGCTGGATCCATCACCAAGAAATATTAGTGGTACATTGCCACTCTGGTTTAGCCTTTTAGTGACTGGAGTCTTGCCATGAGCATCTGGTGTTTAGTCAGTGTGAAGTTACAATGCGGGCAGTTATAGATTATTAATTCTGTGGTATTTTCTTTAGAATTTTCCTGACAAAGATTTTGTAAGTTGCCCATACAATGCAACACATCTGGTTTTGAGACCTCATTTAAGGACTCACATATGCCAGTGTCCTGACAAGGTTAGTCTCTACACATTCATTCTTTGCTTTCTAAATGATGCTTCACACTTAAACAAACTACTTAAAAATTTTCCATCTTGCCAAGGATGTCTATGGCATAATGTGACGATAATAGTCCAGCTAAGTTAGGGCTACAGTGATCTTTCTATAAAGTGGAGACTTGGGACCAAATTTATTGTCGGCTTTAGAGAGGTGTTCGCTTTAGAAAGCCTTATGTAATCTGACACCCAGTCGACTAAACGACAGCTTATATTGTGAAAAATATTCTCTACCATGCAGGAATACAGTCATTAAAAACACATTGAACAGAACAAAATACCTTAATTCAAAACGGATGCAAAGTGTTCATAAGACTATCTTATTTAGAGTCATTTAATATGTAGATGTGTAAGAAAACATGTAGATATTCCCTAAGCATCCGGCGTTCGCTTTTGAGAGGTATTTTGAACAAAAAAAATACAGGAAACAAGTGTCTGCGTCCGCCTTACCCGTCTAAGGCGGACAAAAAAATTTGGCTCCTGCCGTTTTACACTTGTTTCTCTATAAACAAACACTCTCCAAAGCGAACACCTCTGTGTCCACTCAGAGAGAGTTCACTGTATTCCATAAACTCAGCCTTAAGTTGGTAAATTTCAAACTTGTACAGAACTTTTTTATCCCAAACATTTTTTGCTAAGCGTAAATATGGAGTCAAAGAACAAACTACGAAAGTGATTTGTACCAAGAAAAAAAATACCTAGACCGGCTTGGTATCTATGATTTTCACCCCCAAACTCATCGCCAGTCCACATGGACTGGTTTGTCGAAGTGGTGTATTGTATTATTAATCTTGGTGCATTCTGATTATTGTTTGCGTTTATTTTTGTAGAAAATGGTTGAAGCAATGACAACAAATGGTAGGTAAACCATTTTTGATTCGTAAAATATACCGTCTAATTCTCGGTCTTTTTATTGTAACTCACAGCAAAGTGGACATCAATTTACTATTTCTACATTGCTCTCACAACTAATTTTTCGAATGCCCTAAAATTCGCGTGTAACACGTCAGTAGGTTACCCCCCTCCCCATATACTGTTCAAAGAGATGCCGCCAATGACGTAACAATAGAATAATAGAAAGAA
>JAODVQ020406256.1:0-11021 GCA_025400075.2 Phenganax stokvisi | reverse complement strand
GTGTTAACTTAAAATTTTTTTCTCATTTAAGCTATCAAGCAATTTGTGAATTTTTGCAAAATAACAATCTACTTTCTGTGATAAGAGCTCATGAAGCACAAGATGCCGGGTAAGTCCTCTTTTGGGCCAATCTAGATCTGGATTCTGCACTTTGCCGTCTAATCGTCGTACCACATGAAACTTTAACATTTAATTTTTGCTTTAGATATAGGATGTATAGAAAAAGTCAAACTACTGGATTCCCTTCACTTATAACAATATTCTCTGCACCAAATTATTTGGATGTTTACAACAATAAAGGTTAGCAAATGTAACATTCAATGACCTTGTTATATTAATGAAGCTTGCATACTTGTATGCACTACAGGACATAATCCGAAGATTAGGCCCTTGAAAGTCAAAATATGGATTAAAAACAAAACTGGATTGAGTGTATGATATTTTGATTTTATTTATAAAACTCAGCATAAGACAGGAAATGGGTTGTCTCATGATGATTTTGCAGTAGAATCACAATATCATACACTCAATTTCGTCTTGCTTTTAATTCATATCTTAGATATCAATATGCTAATCCTCGGATTATGTTTTGTTTAAAAGTGTCAGCTGGTATTGGTTTTATCATTCACTGGTAGCCTTAAAAAAACCTTTTAGGTTTCCCTTACTGTTTTGATATCTGTATTGGAAAATAAAGAAATATATTGAAGGCATAGAGTATTGATGACTTATTTGTGTTTTGTTTAGCTGCTGTACTAAAATATGAAAATAATGTTATGAATATACGTCAGTTCAATTGTTCTCCTCATCCGTATTGGTTGCCCAATTTTATGGATGTTTTTACTTGGTCTTTGCCTTTTGTTGGAGAGAAAGGTATAGTGATAAAAAACAAGATACATTGACAGATTTTCGACAACAAATATTGCATTCGTATTCAAAGTCTTTTCATCGTTTAATATTTGGTGTAGTGACGGAAATGTTAGTGAATATTTTGAATATCTGCACGGATGAGGAACTAGACGAGCCCTCGGAGGATGAGGAAAAGAGTCGAGAAGCAGCCAAAAGGAAGGAGGTCATACGAAACAAGATCCGAGCAATTGGAAAGATGGGAAGACTCTTCAGTGTTCTCAGGTACACTACAGAAATAGGAATCACACAACAATCTCAATTTACTGGTTTTGAGAGTATTAGATAATTAGAGCTGTGCAAACTCCGGGTTTTTCACCTCCGGCTCCGGCCGAAAAAACTCCGGCTCCGGCAAAAAATTTCCCTGCTCCGGCAAAACCGCGAAATTTCGCACTCTCATGGAAATTTTCCATTATAAAGTGGAAGCACTTTCATGCATAGAATGAAATATTTTCACGTGAATTTTTGCTCTTCGTCAATACCAATCGTGCGTTGTTCAGAGTATATTTTCGTCGGACATTTATCAAATTTAGTGAGGCGTTTACCGATGTCCAACAGTAGTCTGCAGCACAACTAAATGCTGCTGGAGTTTTGCCGGAGCTGAACAAACTCCGGCAAAATATGCCAAAACTCCAGCTCCGGCGCACAGCACTCTAGATAACGAACATGCAGAGTCATGTGTATAATTCCTGTCGTACTTTTGAATACATTCTGAATTTATTTTTTGTAGGGAAGAAAGCGACAGTATACTCAAGCTCAAAGGTTTGACACCATCTGGCTATCTCCCTGCAGGTATTTTGTCTGGAGGTCGTGACTCCTTAGAAGAAGGTATGAGCCACAGTTTAATTTTTTTAAAGTCTCCCGTCGACTTTATCGTCGATTTCTGCCCACTTTTCACTGGATTATTTGGAACTTTGTTGCGAACTTGGCCAGTTCGTTTCCATGTTCAAATGTTTATAAAGAATTCAGAAACAGGTTTGTATTGAGAGAATGTGATTGGCTGCTTTTTGTGAGCAGCCAATCAAAAGCTCCGTTTATAATGCTGTTTCTGAATTCATTATGAATATTTGAACTTGCAACGTTCGCAATAAAGTTCCGAATATTTCTGCGAAAAGTGGGTTGAAATTGGCCATAAAATATGCAGATCTTCCAAACGATCTTTGGAAGGCTGCTGTATTTTTTTTCTATAACATGTAGAGCACGGTCCTAGAACGTAAAAACGCTGTTCTAAAACGCACAGAATAATGTTCCAAAACACGTTGAATACTGTTTTGGAACACGTAGAACACTGTCCTGGAACTCGCAGAACACGTTTCTGGAGCACACAAAATATTGCTCAAGAGCACGCAGGGCAAAGTTGTAGAACACGCAGAAAACAGTTTTAGAACACGTAGAACAATATTCAAGAATCTAGATCATGCACAATATTTACTTCTTTCCTTTGGAAAAGGTTATGCGTTGAAATTATGTTTGTTAATTCCAGCATTGAGTGGTGAATGGCATAATCATAAGATCAAGTCTTTCTCCGAAGCTCGTCACCTTGATCTTGTTAATGAACGTAGGCCACCAGATTCAAAAGCCTCCAGTTCTTTTGATTCGAAGAAGACGTGATCTAGGAATCGTTAACCCAGTATACTATTCATTCTCATCTCTCAGGCAAGACCTTCTTAGGCATCAAGTTGGTTGGCTTATACTCAAAATCGCTACTGCCTTTAAAAAGCTGGTATCTGCGTTGTTCCAAGTAATATAATAGGAGCCATCTTGAATTTGAAAAGGTCATGGATGTCTCAGTACTTCAAATGTGTATGGAGACTCTTTTATGTCAACTGTCCGTATTGCTCTAACTTCATGTTTAAACTTCGGCTTAGTATTCACCATACTTTTTTGTCATAGCATGGATTATAAAATAAATAGATAGGTATACCTTATCATTTGGTTGATTTTAATAACCGTATTTTGAACAGTAAATGCTGACCATGCAAGTTCAGTTACTTTGAAGGCTGGGTTACATGTATAAAGTTTCTTTGATAAAACTTAAATTTGACCAAATTTTGGGGGGTTTCATATTTTGGCATGAGGGTACCGTGTACCAGTGCGAAAGGTTCTGGTGAACTTCTCAGAGCCTTTTAGTAGAAGTCGAATTTAAAGTGGTTCGAAACTTTTATATAGTGTAGATCTGCCTTTTTTAAATTGCAATTGTAACTTTATTTCAAATTCACGTATTTCTGTTATTCTATGTTAGAAATTTGAATTCATTGTAACTGACTTGAAAATTATTTATTATGAGATGTAAAACTTTGATTGTGAAAATAAGGATCGGAAGGATATGGAACATGTCTTATACACGCGAAGTAAATAATAAACTCCTTTTTATGAGTTTCAATGAATCTTTAAGCAGTGAGCATATTTCGTTGCATAACTACTTGAAAACTTTTATTCACTTCTAGGGTTCATTGAGAAAATACACGTGATCATTATTGGCTTATTAAATACAATGTTTTAGCAATGTTGAAAATTAAGTTTAGTACACATATTCTCCGTGCGCACAGTTTCTGCGAAAATTCTGTTTATTTGGATTTCAATTAAAATTTAACATTTGTTCAGATTTTTGCAAAAATTTTATATAAACATTTGTACATTAGGTATATAAACTTCGTGTTGCAAACATCAAAATATTTATCTGGGGACATAATTCATAAATTCTCCTCTGTGGAAACACAATTCTTATAAAATTTCAAAATTACGTCATAGAATGCTGGAATAGGCTCCCAGAGATTTGCAATTTTCCCCTCATTTTTTTCTGGCTATTATTAGATGTATGCAAATATTCTCTAATTCACCTGCATGAAAACAAATATTGCTCAAACAGTTTGATTGGTGTACATATATAATTTCGTCAATATTTACTTAAAAGTGCAAGGTTTAGTAATTGATTGCCACATATTCGTATCTTCTTGCACAATTTCATGGAACAATTCCGTACCATGGCCATCTGATATTTCATTCAATTCTTCAAGAAGTGATAGTAAAGATTTCCGCGCTTGCAGACGCATTTTATTTCTGGTTCTCAAGTCAGCTTTGTAGTAAGCAGATTCGAGCCATTCTTTATGTGTTGGTTCTGTTTGAGTCGACGCTTCTGTTGTAGCTGCTCTAATATCTGTGCAAGGACTTTTGGTGCTTCGATTTGTAGGTTGAAGACCTCTGACAGTGGTTGTAAAGGTACTTGTAGTTAACCGAGAGCCGACACCGTTGTGGTAACTATGATCGAGGTATGTGTCACAATTGTAGCTGTGTTTTGGTTTTGCAAAATCGTTGATTGTAGAAAAATTGTTGGGGTATGGTAGGACGATTCTTTTATCGGCGTTGGTAATAACACGGTTGTCTTCTAAGTGTCTAGCGTACTGTTTGTTGACGTGAGTTTTGCTATAGTTAGTTGTCTCGTTGGTTACTACGGTAGTACTGTAACCATTGGTTGAACGTGGTATACTGACCAGGTTGTTTCGTTTAGAAGTGCTTAGTATAGGTGATGGTAGCCGAGGAACGCTGAGGACAAATGGTGACGCTAAGTGTTGATCAGGGTCTACCGGGAACTTTAGGACGCCATGCGTGGAGGGTGGTCCTTCGAGCCGGAACAACTCATTCACATCTTGGTCGCATTCTTGAAGCAAATCTTGAACGTATCCTCGAATACATCTTCCTGTTAATGGTGGGTCTACTCCGGCGTTTAAACACATCGATTTCATTAGATCCGTGTGCTTGTTCTTGCCCAGCGGTAATGGCGAATACCAAATGATATGACTGATCCTCTTAGGATGTTGAAATAGCACGTCGTTCCTTGGATTCCGATGTGCCATGTATTTCTTTATGATAGCCACTGGACAGCACAGTGATCCGGGTCTTGCATAGATCCGGGACTTGTCTACGTCACCACGTACTTTGTCAGGTGGCTTGTATTCCAACCAATAGTATTCTCGCCCTTGTTCATCTTTGCCAAGGATTAGGTTGGATTCTTTAAGTTCGCGTAGCATACGTTTATCGATGTTTGTAAAGAAGTAGGATACGATATAGAACCAAACAGTTTGGATAATAATGTTAGGATCGTCAGTCGTTGTCAAGCCTAGTTGTCCTGACTTGTAAAGTTTCAGAATTGTTGCTTTCGTGAATTGCGGAAAGCGGTTTTGATCAGCATCCTCCGGGAGGTTATCCAAAGTTTTGTTGACCTAAACGAACAACACTTTAAAGTTTTCCCTATGGGTGAGTTTCGGTAAGCCTCATTTGTGGCGGTCAAATGTAAAAGTTAGTAGGTTTATAGATAGATAGATAGATAGAATGGTTTAATGAACACATCGCACCAAAACGGTGAATTGCAACGTGTGTGTCTATAACAATTATGATACTCATGCAGTAAGAATGTTAATAGTTTGTAAAAAAAATTTTGTATAGTCAATAAGATATATAATATAAAATACCTATTAAGTTATTAAATCTACACCTAAGTTGCTAGATTTAAACTATGATTATAAAACAGTTAAACACACGTAATAATGCAATTAGCTATAATAATCAGACAATAGATACATTAAAAAATCAGAATATTTCCATCAAGCTATTCTGATTTTTGTTTGTCACCACCTACCTGGCGAAAATCATAGTCGGATGAGATCGAATACTCTTTTTTGAAAGGAGAACAGCGCAGATAGTGGTCTAGCGAATGTTTTATAGATTTCAACGTGTTTTTCTTGTACTGTGTTCCATTTGGTCGTCTTGCAGTCAAGTAGAATTGTCCCAGAGCCTTCGCCATTTCACTACGATTCATATCTTCAATGGCCTGGAACTGAACGCCTTGCTTATAAAGCCAATCTAAGGAAAACGTTATTATATAGGTACAGAAAAGTTTCTTAAAGTCGAAAATGAAAACCGTTTTAAACAGAGTTAAGTTAATTTTGTTCTCAAATTACTTTATGAAAAATTCTGTGTACGGTGAATGTAAAATGTCGCGCGATCAAATGTTGCAATAGGACCACAACATTAAAAAAATTAAGTTTACAAAATAATGTCAAATGTTTTTTGGCAAATATTGATAGAGAATCGTGTTTGTCGTAATCTGATATTTAAACATCGTAGCAACGTTGAATAACAAGAACAAAGAGGTTAACCTACCCCGAAAAACACGAACGCCAAATTTCACTGCTTGCTTTTGACTTTCAGAAACGGAATCCTTGTTTAAAAAGTCAAATTCGCCTGGAATATCCAGTGGTCTGTACTCAAAACCTGTTTGATATAGACGAGTTTCGTGGTTTTCCGTTGGTGAGCCATTAGGGCTGTTTAGTGGCACATGAATGGAGACCATTGATGGTAACTCTTTTAAAGAAATATTTTCGCTAATGCTTTCATTAGTTTCTTTTTCATAACTGTCGTCTTTTTCGTCCGTATTCATGACAGTTTCGCCTGGAAATGTCTGTAAATCTTTGCCAACTCTTAGAGGCACGGGTTTTTCTCTCATATCAACGGGCTTGTAAACATTTAGCAATATTTAAAGCCGAATAACTGAATATAAACGAGTTATATTTTGTTAAATGCGTTATTGTGAAATATTCAAGCAAAAACGATATTGTATTCGTCATTTAACGTCTTTTGTTATACTTCTTAACCAATAAAAAACAAGGAAAAATTATTCGCCCTACATTTTCGGCCAATCAAAACGCACTTTGAATTTTGCAATAAATTAACGTACGTTCAATTCGCGGGTAGTATTTGGCATTAACATGTAATGAAAGCTGTTTAAGTCACTATATTTTAGCCTGTTCAGTTTAGTCAATGGAAAGGAAATGCTATAGGAAATAACTTATATTGAACCGTTCAAAATCGTTGATTTCAAAAGAAGAATTTATCTAGCATGACGAAAAGTTCCCCAGTTTAGTTTAAGTATTCATAGCCCACATGAAACGTGAAAAGGATGTGCTATACAACTAATGTGATTATCAAGGATCACCGATCACACTGCATGGATATAGTTTCGCTCTCTTTGTGCTTTAACCCTGGTTGAAGTCGTGGTTTCACTCCAGATAGATATCGAGCTCACTAGTCGAATCGAAATGGCTGAGTTATAACTCCAGGTAATTCGTAGGTCAGTGGTCCGAATACTAAAAATAGTTCAGCTAATTACAACAGATCAGTGGATCTGTTCACTCATGTTTCACGCACAGTTACCATACCGACAGCGCCATATTGGATTTGGATTTTGGGTAAAGCATGGGAGATTTCGTTGTTTTTGATTGTATTTCCACGAGCTAACCAGGTCAAATTTTTATGTGTAACACATATAAACCAACTGTATAAAATACTAGAGTTTTTGTGCAAAAGAAGGAGTATTGTTGCCATGAGCAAGTCAAGAAATGAGAAAAAATCACCAGCTCAACCGATTGTTCCTCCTGTCACAACAAATGAGATTATCCCAGGAAAATTCAATGAAAATCAATGGTATTGAGTAATAGTACTATGGTAGACTTGCTAGAGAGTCGCTAGTTAACAAATAGTTGCAATATTCTAGTATTTTGATTCAAATCCTTAATAAATTTGAAATATAATTAATGTTCATTGAACTTTGCAGGAATTTCATGTTGGAACAAGAGAACGCTCAAGAATTCATTCTTGAGATCCTCGATAACATCCTAGACTGTACAGTGAGGGTTATCCGTGAGAAATATATTCAAAGTCAACTTCAACCTTATTCTGTTCAAGCTGCGAAAGATTTACTGCTTGAAATTATCGAGGTAAACTACAAGAATGTGATAAGGTTTGGCAACTTTGAAAACTTGTGCGTGGTGAACATTGATTTGTGTATAACTGGATTGTGCATCGCTATATGTCAGCTGTCAAAATTTTGAAGCCATTGCAGCCATCTTGGTACTCCAAATTCGTGATTTCGCTGGCTTCACTTTTGCAGCCGGATGCGCAATCCAGTTATGTAGAAATCAATGGTGGTGAAGATACTGCCATTCTAGCAGTATCTTGACCATATCTATGGATATTATGCTACTATGATGTAGAAAAAATGTTTTTGTGAAACACCATGAATATCAGTTTGCACATCTATTATCTATTTAACTATCTCAATAACATATATTGCAGAAATATATTGTTTACTTTGAGAATTACGAATGTTTTGTTGACTCAATTGTCAGTGATTATTGACGAGTTAAAGTCTTTATCTATTGGACGTCACATATTCTTTATCGATCTTTGATAATGGATAAAGTAGCAAAGTTCTTGACTACACTGTGTATTAAATAGTTATAATTTCAAAACTAGATATTTTTCAAGTAGTTTCTTTGCGTTTTTGCTCAGAATTTTGTTTTTCCAAAAAAATATAAAGCAATTTGCAGTAGAATTTACACACATTATTGTTCGAATCCAAAGCCAAAATAAAGCAATGTTCTTTTTTTCCATACCCATTGACCAAATAGGCATTAGACTTGTGAACACTATTGCAGGTAGCACAGAGAGCAACAAAAAACATACCACAGCTAACAGGCAGGTTGAAATGTTTTTCAAATTTGCAGAAGGTTTTTGACCACTTCGATAAATCTTTGACCGCATTTTTCTTGCAGTGACGTACAGTCTAATATATGTATATAACATTGCTGGCGCGAAAATTACTAGTAGAACGATGTAGCAGTATTTCTTCGAGATAAAAACATTTTGACTTGAAATAATTTTCATAATTAGCGCAAAAACTTGAAATGATAAAAGTAGGCCAAACAATCTTGGCCGTGTTATTGAATTTCTGTGAAATACTGGATGACTTGTTGCTAAATATCGATCAATGTTCATCACTAGTAGAGAAAGTGATGAAAAAGCTATAAGTAAATGTGACCATCCTAAGAACATGTCAATATGCGGAGTATCAAATTCGTCATATGTCACACCAATTGATAGGGCTATCACCAATGGATGGTTAACCAGAATAACAAAAATGTCGAAGCAAGAGAGAACAAGGACCATGAAATAGCATGTCTTCTTTCGCAGTTGATTTGATTTCCATATACTGAAGATCACGATTAAATTTACTAACGTTCCAAGAAGAATTAGAAAAGCATTCACAACCCATAAAAACATAACATTGATATAAATTCCACCTTTCATTTTGTTTGTTGATATGTTCGGAGTAGTTGTGCGTTTTGTAAATTTAGTGGATAATTGATAACGCTTTTATGGTTTAGTCGCGTGTTTCGCACAGCTTGATGCGGCGATATGATATATGAGTTTGTAACGGCTGGATACAGCTGCTAGCTCTGCTAGAAAATATGGAATAAAAACAGGCCTCATTAAACATTATCTTAATTATATTGATTGACGTTAATGACGGATCTTGGTTTTCTAGACATTTTTTTTAAGCTTGTGGGTGTTTTTTGGAAACTCCAGAGTTTTTTATCACAGAGATAATGTGAAATGAAACGCGCAGTTCTATAAAAAATTTTACCGTGGGTTTTAATTGTCTTTGGGTGGATGAATGTTTTGCAAATACTCTAGGGTAGCCACAGCATGGTTAGCAAAATGAAACTGTTTCTAAAAATATTCAGTTGCTATCTGAAGTTGTACAAAGACTTCAAAACAGCGCCTGTAGTAATTTTACAATTATTCCTAAAGGGCTAAATGTAACAAAACCTACTGTTTTCAATTGACGTATACGTTTATTGTATCGGAAACATCTCGTACTTTTTTAATAACTCATTAAAACTTGGTTGTTTATCTTGTCTTGTTATTGATTATACGAAAAAATTGTTCTGGAGGCTGCTTAGATGTTTCAGATTTTCTGTACAGCATCTGGTCGTTCCTTTTAATTGTTGTTTTTAGTCTTACTCATATTGTTTTTCATTAATTTTTCATTGGAAAGCCGCAAGCTTTTTCGGAGTACTTCAAACTAAATCCTGGTTTTCGTTTATCGTATTTCATCGGCAATGTTCTTCAGTCCAATGTCGTAGTGATCAATGAGAATGAAAAACCAAATCGTTTCCAATAAACAAACGATTTTACTTCAGATTTCATCAGCGATCGCCTACAATGACGTCAGAATGACGTCGTTGATGAACTACGAATGTATGAAGAGAAGGTTAAAAGATAGTTTTAAAAGACAACCTTAATCGTTTGTGGTGTCTTCTATTATCTTTTTTCACTTGTAGACAAGGTTTCTAGATCATGATTTAGGCGAGAAGTGCAGTGCAACTGACTTTACTTGGTTGGAAGACGAAGGTCATTTAACACTGATATATATTGAATATATATACCTATTAACCAGTAAGATACAACAGTCGTTCCCAAATGCGTAAAATCATTTGCTGTTGGACTGACTAAAATAACAGTGTAAGGGAGCACTGAGTTTTATTGTCATTCCAATAATGGTTTAACCATTTGAGGTTTATTTATTTTCAAATAGTTTTAATTGAAAATATTTAGAGCCAATTCCGTGTGTAACCGATTCCTGGGCACAAGGATCGGTTCCAGTTTACAGACATGAATCTAGACCTTCGACCTCCAGATCCGAGTCCAAGACTCGAGGATACTCAGCTTCACCAGACAAGTTCCAGAGGTTTGAAGATTTTTAGTAGACTTAAATAAAATTTAGCTCCTCCAACCTTCTATTTAACTGCTGAGTTCAGTGGCTATCATGCTTAAGCCTGCATGGGGTCAAAGAAGGATGTAAGTTGGCGAGAGTTTGCAGTCGCACGACTCTATTGATTCGTTTCCAATGCTTCTCCGTGGTTATCAAGAATTTTATTGAAGTTAAAACCTATTCAAAACACTCGTAGAGCTATCGCTTTTTTCATTCAAAGCTTGAATTACGATCAAAGTGTGTTTCATTTGGCAACTCTCGTTCTTTTTGAGCAGAAATGGCGATGACCATGAAGTAAAAACTGAAGACGAGAAATCAATCGAGCAAGCTGAATCATCTCAAGTTGGTGAAAATGAAATGTCAATGATTTGTATCCCATCGCCGCCACCTACTTCCAGGGTATGTGTTTTACTGAAATGTATCTTACAGTTTTGTGATTTACGTTTAATACAGTGGCGGACACTTCACAAAATATTGGGGGGGCCTGAGGCCACATTTTGAACAT
>JAODVQ020406047.1:0-11022 GCA_025400075.2 Phenganax stokvisi | reverse complement strand
ATATATAAACTGCAAGGTTTGTTGTATATGACTTCTAAAAATCATGATTTTGTAGGGTTATTAGCCTTGAAATTTTGAGGATGGAGGTAACCTACGCTCTAAAAATGAAAGGAGATATTTTGAACGAGTCTATATCAGATATTTAGATACGCTACGGGTCATGAATTTCCTTTCTATTTTGCTTACGAATTTTTAACGAAATTTAGAAATATATATACAACATGCAGTTCCTACTACTTATCTCTCAATATGAACAATGTTTTCTACATGGGTCGGTCATAAGCCGACTGACTCGGATCATTCTTCGGAACAGGTTGACGTAATATGATGACACTTCCTGATGAAATAATTGGAACTTTATTTTCACGATGGTAACGTACTAAGTGATCTACACTGTCAAATGATTGGTCCTTCGTACGCACCTAAGATTATACAAAAAAAAACAGTCAGGGGCCGGTTGTATACAACTTTTAACTACGTTTTAACTACGATTTTGTAGTTAAATAGTGATTAAATTTAATCACTCATTTCGGCCGGTTGTATAAAAAAGCAGTTTGCGTTAACTGTAGTTAAAATGTAGTTAAAGTTAACTCTGCCCAAGGGCATCGTTAACTCTTCAAAACGGAGTTTAAAATGGCGATTTCAAGAAGCGAGCAACAATAATCAGCAATATAATATTAAAATCATCTCTTGCCAACGGGTATCAATCGTCAGGGACGCTTTCTTTTTTCATTTCGGCAAATATGGAGTGTATATTTTTTTCGGAGCCATAGCATAAATAATACCGCTCCTTATATGTCTACAAGTTGAATTTCGACTCAACTAAAGCTTCTTGTGGTAATAGCGCTTGTTTTCTTGAATCATTTTGTTGTTTATTCTTGTTGTCTTGTAATTTTTCAATGTACATTCAATCAAAATAATGAAAATATCGCCAAACTTGAGAAAGCACGAGTCCGCAATCGTACGCAAAATCCTTACCAGTGGTTAATAATTTGCAAATACTTTATGTCATTCCTTGTTAAATTACCCCCACGCGAACCCCACGCAAGTTAACTGCGCAGTTAGTTAACTACTCTACAAAGTACGTTTTGTGCAACGGAGTTAAGCTGGGTCGTTAACTAACTGCAATTAAGGATTTAATTAGGGTAGTTAACGCTAACTATAGTTAGAGTTAACCACGTTTTTATACAATCGGCCCCAGCAATGCAATATGAAGCAGCGATAATTTACGAGATTCCGCAAATAATACAAACTATGTTGAATGTTTGCATGAGCCAACTACCAACACCTGACAAAAAAACCCTTTATCTACATTTGATTCCGAAAGACACCATTGTAAATAAAACACGGTAACGAGCAAAGCTGCAGAATTTAACCATTGAACGCTTAACCGCATTTAAGGCCCGTTTAAGCCCGTTCTCCACTACGCAAATTTGTTCGCACGAAAAATATATCGGGCAATGTGATTTGCCCGTTTTCGACGTTTTCGCAGCAATTTATTTTACAAGCGCATCACGTTGCTAGATTTATTTTTCGCTCAAAAAAATTCGCGTTGTGCACCGGCGATTTTTGCTGCGATTTCCCCCTCTTAGCGTATGTGATTGAGTACGTTGACTGGCGAGTGCATTAACAAAATTGTGCAACAACGTATTTTCGTCATTTATCCACTCTGTTACATCGTTTAACGTGAGAAAAATCGCATAAAAAATCGCCTGTGCAAATAGGCCTTTACAAATCATCCATATCAACAGATTACAACGTCAAGAAGAGCATCTTCAGCACGTGAGATCATAAAAAAAAACATACACTGCGGTACTCACCACACCATGAGGGTCAATAAGCAGAAGGTGTTTAGGGTAACCATTTTGTAAGCCCGTCAAGACATATTGTCCAGTATTTGTAGTACTCTCCCGTACCAAAAAGTCTCCGTCGCGTACTAGCAGGTTCTCAGCTTCTTGTCTTGACATGGGGCCATGAAACCAAGGTTTGCGAGATAATTCATGCTCTGAATCCTGAGGACTAGCCTCAGGAGCCGGGGGGAGGTCCACGCGAGGTTTGCCTAGAAAATATAAGAATATCACCATATTTGCTCGAACAAGCACCGCAGTGCGTATTTGAAAGCGGCGCTTATTCGAATAAATACGCTATCTACAATGGTGTACGAACAAAACATTGTTTTGTACCCCCTAAATGTGTTGCTTCAGAAACTGTCAGAGACATTCCACAAACATCTCGTTCAATTTCAATCCGGGCTAAAATTGGCCCAAATATATTCACTAAATTTTTAGCCCGTGTAACAAGAATCAAACTCAGCCCGAACTGAAAACTTTTCATGCAATCAGCCAAAAAAGCTCTTTATTTTTATCATGACTAAATCATGACATAGCTACATCCTTGAAGATTATTTATATTTCAATATACTGCTCAAAGTTTTGAAAATCATATCTTTATAATTTAGCAATGCCTGTAAATAGGTAATGTGAATAAAGTTTAATAATAATACAAAATAATTATTTCATTTGATGAGGCCAGCGCTCAAAGTTTGCTTATTGCATGAGAATTTCTAGGAAAATATTATTTGGCTTAGCAGTGGTTTTACTTTGCAAACTTCCGAAGCGCAGATAGAAAAATACGAGAAATACACACATCATCACTACTGTAATTGGTGAATTGGTCCACAAATGTGGGTAAAGTTAGGTGGCTAACCTGCATTCACGTCATTCTTGCGAGAGTAAGGCCTGGGTATAGGAGGAGGCGTTCTTCTTTCCACCTGCTCGTCAGGTTTCTTAGGCAGTGGTAAGGCATACCCAAGTGTATTATGGGAAGGCGAATCAGTCCTCTCGGGTAGCGCAGGCTCAGGTGATGATTTCTTTACAGCAACAGCGCCGGCGGTTGATTGCGATCTGTTAATTGATTTTATTTCTTCATCAAATGTCTCCCAATTGACACGAGATGACTCCTGTCCTGGACCGTTTACTGCAAGAAAATAACAATTATATTTTAACTTTGAAAAATACTGTCTAGAGCAAAACAACTGAAATGCTGAGACTTGGAAATTTGTTGTCATATTCAAGCCTTGGGCAAACTAAGAAATATTGCTGCAGAAACATTTGAGATTTGCGATGTGCCCTTAAGTATTTCCGTGTTTGCCCATGGTGGAGACATTGCTGCAGAAACAAAATTCGCTTCTTGAGAAGCAAAAATATTTCCTATCAAATTCAGTAACACGTCATGTTTCCCACGTGCGATTTTTGTGGCAGAAATATTGTTTCCAGTGTTTGCCCCTCTTGGGAAACATGACGAAACATTGGCGGGAAACAATGTTTAGTTTGCCCAGGGCTTTAGAAAGCTTTAAATTCGATCACGCAATTTTTTTAATGAATACCAATCTCTACTGGTTGTACGTAGCTCGTTGTCGTCTTAATCATTGCCTATATATGGGCAATTCTACCAATCGATTAAATTTTGATCTGGACTAGAAAAACGAAATCCATCATTACAATTTAAAAAAGTATCGCAAAATAAGAAAAATTGCAACGTTTGGTAACAAAATGTTATAAAATGCGGAAAAATACCCCCAGCGAAATTTCCAAATTTTATATATTTTGTATTAGGCGCGCAAAATAACAACCACTTTCGGCTGACCCGCATTCGCATTCATTTTCAAATCTGAAGCTTTCTACTACGCATATAACGGCAAGTAGTTACTACTTCGCAGTTATCATAATAAAATGATGTTGTCTTAAGCACCCTAGGCTAGTCTAAAGCACACAATACCTGTTGCTCCCGGAGTGTCGTAAAATGCCGAGAGATTCTCGACAGTAGCGACAGAAGCAAGAGGATTATTATAAGATGGCGTCTGAAGAGGCGGCCCAGTCACTGCTCTATCAAACTGGGTACCAACTGTGAACTCTGTAAAGCTTCCCCTTGGTTCATCAATGCTGAGATACTCCACCCCCTTACGAGTTGATATTGCGGTATGCGGCGTATCATATTTAGACATTTCACATGAAGATGAGCTTGGTTTCTGGTAATTAGCTTTGTCAGGGAGGCTCTCCTCTGCTGGGGTGTCATATTCGTGTTCGTTTTCGAAGTCATCAAAATAATCATCTGCAAACTCATCCTTGGGGTAAGAAAAGTTTAAGGTCTATACATTAAAACTCAAGCTTAACTGAAGGTAAACTTTTTAAGTTGAAAAAAATATCTGCAGTATAAGCATAGACAAGAAGAGTTCTTTGTCTTAAAATCATTATTTCCAGCCCAGACGTCAGAAGAGAAGGAAATTTTTTTTGTTTATTTCTACCATGCATATTTAGGAGTGAAAATCAGTTCATTAAGTTTACAAGCAATGGTAATTATGACACCACACCTCCTCGTCTCTAGGTTGATCATACGTTGAGTCACCTTGCATCTGTTGTTCTTCACTACCAAATATGGAACCTTCAAATCTAATAATGGAAATGACGTCATATCATCCCCTTATACGTTCCTTTTAATTCTTTCTAACCATGATAGTTTCTCGACAAACATTCATTCCAATTTAAATTTGAATTTAACGCCATTTTCCATTACAGCTGCTTTGCCCGCGCAGGCGGAGCGCACAGTTTTAAACATGCTGTGTTGTTGATTGTACGCTCTTGATCTCGCGTACACCCAGAGAAAGTTGAATTACTTTTAACTTTTCTGGTGTGCACGCGAGACCAGCGCGGGCAGACAACAATAGAGCATGTCCAAAACTGTGCACTCTGCCTGCGCGGGCGAACGGCCGTAGTGGAAAATGGCCTTTACGCGCTTACAGGCATTAGCTTACACACTCCACTGGGTAATCTACAGACCAGATAATAAGATCAGAAATTTAAAATTAAAGAGCCATTTAGCTTTTCTACCAACTTACCGCCTAGGCACTGGCAACAACTGCGGTGGATCATCAAGAAACATTTTGTAACGCAATTCAAACGCTTGTCCAATCGTATTGATGACGTCATAAGAAAGGTTTTGAGGACAATCCAAGACATGACATGCTAAAGACATAACAGACATATTGTCAGTTTTCCAAAGACATATAGCATACACGATGCAGTTTGTCCTCCAATTTGCAATGAAATTTTTACTTTGAGAGACTTTAATTAGCGAGAATCTTCGGGAAACATCAGCGGATATAGTGTTACAAGTCTCATATCTGCCAATTTTACATCTCTCAAAAGTAAAAGTACATTGCAAGTTGCAAGGAAAATTGCACCGGGTAACATGGCCTTAAAGTTCTCTTACAAATACAGCAAAGTTTTAGATCTTTACGCATATATCTAGGCTTTAGATTGCTGACAAAAGTACTACTTAATAACCTCTTTTGTTCTTTGCATCTTTTGCAACATAACCAACAATATCCGGGCAGTCCTAAAAACATGGAAATTACAATTACTGAAACATCACAGGATTTAAAATAACTTTCAAAGGGTGCTTCCTCAGATGTGAACTTTGCCTAAACCGGCTGAAATTCAGCATTGGAAACACAATGCGCTAACCAAATGTTCAGCAAGTTACCCATGCTCACAAAAGAATCTTTGAAAGAAAATAACTTTACCTTTTCGCCACCACTGGCAAAGGAGATTCCTTGCATATCATGCTTTGATATCATCACACCACTTGACATTTCTGTGAGCACAATACCTCCAACAGAAACTGTGAGACTAATGAATGTTCCACTATGCACTGTACGAGGATGATCTGAAAAAAAATAGTCTTGAGCCCGCAATACATTATAGAAACAAGTAGCATATAAATGCAAAAGAGCATAGCAGATTCAATTTTAATGTGATGATAGGCAATTGCACCCATGGTTGTACCTAAGTGTACCTGTTCTTTGCTATTATATAAGATTCTAGCTACTAGTATTAATTTTACTTGTGAATAGTGGCACCACCAGGATTTTTTTTGAGGGGGAAAAATCTAGGAATGTCCAAAACAAATTGAATATTTGCTCTATTTGAAACCCCCACCCTTTCTCATTGAATTTAGGCAAATCAGAAAACCAATTACGGAAATTCGGGGGCGGCCACCCCCTTGCCCCTCCCCTTGCCAGCACAACTGCTTGTGAAATTCACTTAAGACCTTGAGGGTTGAAACAAACTAGCCAATTCTTTTCAAACCATTAAAATGCAATGCATCCCGGTATTGTCTATTTCACCACTTTAATTTTTTATTTTTTCCCTGTCTACATCAGATATAGAATTTTACTAAAATTATAAATAAAGCCTGGGCAAGCTGAGCTTTAAGAAATTAGCAGAAAGAAATTCGCCTTACCACCAAGAAGTTTAACTATGCTGCTTTTCCCCTGTAAAAAATGAAACTCATAAATTTCTGATATTAAATTTTAACAAACTATTGTAAAGGTCCTCTTGCATGGCTTGATAGCTGGAAATTTACCTTTTTCCTTTTGCTAAACTTATAGCCATTGGCTTCACAACATCGGTACATTGCCTCTCTACATTAAGATAAATAGATCAATTCCATTCTTTTGAACATTGCAGTGAAACTCTGCTAAGAAAACCACTGTTAAGAAAATATTTCGGTCTCGCGAACAGTTTTTCCCTGTAAAAGGCAAGGTTAATCTATCTGAAAACACACATGGATATTCATAAGATTTCTAAGTCCATGTTTCAGAATTTACCATTAGATGAATAATCAAGTTCCACCAGCAAGCTAATTTTTTGTGAATATTGCAGCTTTTGAATCGGCCTCAGTGTTGAAAGAGACCACTCGATTGACAAAGAACAGTGTATGTGAGCTTAGCATGTAAAATAAACTAAAAAAACTTGCCAAGGATGAATAGTGTGTCGCAGTTAGGCATTTTATGCAGTTGTTCATTTTTATTAAATCATAAAAACATGTAAGTGTGGGATGACTGCTTGGGTTGATTCACTCTCAGATTGGGCTGAAATTGCTATCACGAAGATGAAAGAGAAATAAAAAACAATTCAAGCATCACAAATATTTCATCTGCATCCTAAACAGATTAAAATTCAACTTTGCTTAGTTAATATGTAACAGCAGATCAATCAAATTGATTGGTCCTATTAAACATCAACTATTGTATCATATTAAATAGATAAGCCATTTGGAGTAACCATTTAACTTTAAAATGACATAAAAACTGCAGCCATATCGAAGCCTTGAGTGGCACAAATGAAATACGCATGGTTTCCAACAAAATATCTCTTTTGTAAGGCCACATAATGAATAAATGAAATATTCCACATACTTTGTGACTTGTTGTCGAACATCATATTGCAATGTTCTCATGGATTTTAAAACCTCAATACAGCCCAAATACTAGAAAAGAAAGAGACAGATTTTCACAAAGTCATATTAAATAGCAAGAAAGCAAAATTAATATTGTATAATATAAACATGGTCATTCTTGACAATTTAAGAGGGCATTTTAAATTATCGTCTCCGCTACAAAGTCTTCCAATTTTATACATAATCACAATCTCATCGAGTTATTTACAAATTTTGTAAGCTGTAATATGACGCCTAAATTAAACAATCGAGTATAGTTGACCACAAGCTAACAAAAACCAAAATAATTTATTTAACCAATTTTATCTGAGCTAAAAAAGCAGATTCATCGACTGTGTTAAAGAATTGGCATTGCTAAATAATAAAATAAGCAATACGTGTACTAAAATAGTCTTTGTAAGAGAAATTCAGAGAACAAAACTACGGGAAACTATATGCGCGCGTGTCTTGTCTGGAATTCGGAAGATAAGATAATCCACCATAATCACAACAGTTCGGAAAATTTCAGCTTGAGATGTCAATTATACCTTCGTTTCGTTCGGAAAATAAGCGAGAATTTAGTCTGGCCTACCTTCAAGGCGTAGCAAACTCCGCCATCCTTGATAGCTTGAGCAGAATGCAACCATCCCTTATCAGGTTTTCTCACGAACGAACCAGCTTTCGACCATTCTTCGACCCCTTTAGCATTCCGCGAACTTTTCATCATTTTGTCTCTATTTCATTATATCGCGTGCCTTCGAAAGTAGGAAAGATTAATACACACACGGGGTATCGTATATTGTACAGTGTACTGCTGCCGAACTATAACAAACTATATAATGCTGACACAAAATGACAACAAAATATGGCTGACTTCCGGTTCCCCTTTCTAGAATACGTAATGTATATGACAGGATCACTGGTACTGAACCTGCGGCACAGTGGGCGATCCTGGGTATTTTAGTTTCGATTATTTCGATGCGATATCGAGTATTGTACCTTGGATACCGAAATTTGCGTGAAAATTTATACATTTCTACTAGACAACGAACTTATTCTAGGCTTGCAATGAAACGACATTATTATTAAAGCTAGACAACATGATTGCAAGCCCATAAAATATATTCCAGCAAATTAGGAGATATTTGGGGGTTTATATAATTTCAAAAAATTACCATAGTAATTGGCAGATTTTTTAATTACCCAAGGTAACCATGTTTCTATAGTTCTCTGCATGAACGACACGCCCACACCTTATCCCAGCTGGTGTCGTCCACAAGAATCGATATTTTTTCTATATATCGCCCACTACTCACGGCGAAAGTCAGGATTCAGGAATCTAGGTTGAGAAACTTTTCAAAGTTGATGGCTTTTGCCCTGAGTAGCGGTTTTTACGTTGCAAGTTACTCAAAGTGTTTGCATGAACATGAACAAAAAAGAATTCAGATTTTGCCCGACAAGAAGTCTGCAGTCACATTAGTCGATGAGTATGTTCCCTCACCATGCATAAGTTTGCACAAACCAGAAGAATAAGTAGCAAAAAGACTTAGGTCAAGTCTCCAAACTATTCTTCAATGATTATGTGTCTCACAACCGTACCGTGAAAAAGTTTGCATAGGCATCAAGAAAATGACAAAACAATGAATTTGACTTTTGCTTTGGCCAAGTCTCCAAACGACCAAACCTTCAACGCGATCTCAATGAGTAACTATGCATTTACCGCGCAAATGTCATATAAATTTTGATGCGTAAATCCATTGGTTCCAGACAAAATCAAGACCTCTAATCATCCAATGAAGTGAGTTATCGTTTATGGGCGTAGACGACTGAAGTACAAATAAAACGCCCACAAACTTCAATGATGCAAAACACACAATGAAAAAGTAAGTATTTAGTATAAATGTACATTTTCTTCCATGTTAATAGATATATAATTTCATTTTTAACTAAAAAAATAAGTTCAGTTTTGAGTTTATTTCGTCTAAATGCCTCAAGTGACACTGCTACGGGTATCGCAAACGATCAAGTATTTTTACACCCACAACTAGGCGCATTTCTTTAGCATTGCAATCTTTGCATCCTTTCTTGTTGTCTGGCTACAACTTTTTACCACCAACAGCTGTAGTAAAAAGAATTAATTTCATAAGCTTCAAAGTTAAACCAGTTTAATAGTACGGACGGCTTTAGCAGTATACTGGAAAAGGCACTCCAGTTAGGCCCATATCGTTTTAGCGCTCACCGTCAAAGATCTCGTACAGTACGATCTGCTCATGCGCAGAATGAAGCTCCTTATAACAACAAATACTGTCCTCGAATATTTTATGAGTTTCCGAAACTTAAGTACTATGACTAAAGTGCGATTCAGATGAGTTCGTTTCGGTTGTAAAAAGAAGAACACTAAAGGGCCTTCATTCATTCGTTTATAAAGTTATATCTTTGAATTTCAAAATATAAACAAAGTCATGTTTACAAAAGGACTACACTGCACCTTTAACACAAAGAACTTCAGCGTCAACTCCGAGCGAGACAAGAACATCCAACCAAACATGTTGTTTTGAAGATAATCTGTCATTAGGACCTTTCACTTCAACAATCTAATCGTAAAATGCTCATAGTCATTGATGTATAACATGCTATAGGTCAAATGGTGATAGTTTCACTCAAGCACTACTGAACGCTGAACACAGGGCCGGATTTACTTTAAGGGCAAAACTGGGCTGCTGCCCAGGGGCCTCCACATTTTTCAACGGGTGATAAAGGGATAAAGAAAAATATTTCACGAGCCTTAGTACAGTTACGTTGCCGGACTGAAAAGCAAGCTTTTGGCTATATAAGGGTTGTTCTATCGAATGAGCTTCCTGATGTAGCAAAGAATTACGATTGATCTATCTGCCAACTTTTCATGTTAAATTTATCTAGATCCTCCTCTGAGTTTTTACGTTAAAACCTTGTCGTACACTTTACATTTATGCTTTTATCATGATGTTCAAGAAAAAAATAAACTCCCCATACCCCCAGGACTGACGAAAGAGGGGGCCTCTACGACTTACAGCTGCCCAGGGCCTCCGCATGTCCTTGTTCCGGCCCTGGCTGAACACCTTCGATAGGGCTATCAAATAGTAAACAATTAATTTCACCTTGTACGCAAGTGTGTCTGAATTCCAAACGACAAGATCTGGCAGACCAGATCGTGTATGGCGATAATTTTTCGCAAATTTCTCACATATCCCAGCGATTACTGCGCTTCCGATACATCGAGCTAATTCCTGAATTCGATATGAAATGGAAAATTATATAGAATATATGGAGAATTATATGGAAAATAAACACGAGTTAATGTCAAATAACGCCATAAAGTTTTGAGAACCATGGACAATAAGGCATAGTTAATATGGTGCGTTTTTCTCGACTTTATTTAGTACACAAATAAAGATTCCACTTATAGGCAGTTTTCAAACTTTAGTTAACGAAGGCTGTACCGAATTGTATAGTGCTTTATTCCAGGGGTTGGCTGTTTGGAAGGTGAATAGCGCTATCCACTGAATAGCGATTTTTTGTAGCCTTCATGAAATTTCCCATTGATGGTTAAACATAAAATGACGACTGATATCGACAGACTAAAGTCTGCAATATATACGTCGTTGACCAAACTGGAAGTTTCGGCATATTTCGTCCAATTTTATTAACGTTAAAAAATTCGCTACTCCATGGATAGCGCAATCCAACTGTCGACCGATCGCGGGG
>JAODVQ020405939.1:0-11022 GCA_025400075.2 Phenganax stokvisi | reverse complement strand
CCAGATTTCTTCTTCGCGCGAACAAATTCGCGTAGTGGAGAACGGGCTTTAGTGTTGTCAGAAACGCCGCTTGCTTAGTTCGAGCATGTTCTTTTGACGAAGTAGGAGCACTGAGGCGCATTGCCAATCAATTTACAATAGGAAGAAAACTTTCAATCATTAAGATAATGGTAATTGTGTTTCCTATTCAGATACAAGAAGCCAAGCACATCTTCAAAAGCTCGAATGAAATCAAGAAAGAAAGTCTATAGTCGCGTGTAAAAAGCTCTCTGACCAACAACTTTCTTTGGAATATAATTTTAGCGGAGTGGAGACCAGAGTTGATGCTTGATAGACGGCTGGGAACTAGGTCGAAATGTTACCCACTACAGTTTTTACACTCACCGGAGAATAAACACATAAAACACTTTTTATAAAGATTTCAACCGTTGAAAAGATGGTCCCAGAAGCATAGAATGGAATAATTAAAACAGTAAATGAAGCGGAGAGAAATATTACCGCGCAATTTTAATCATGAATTAGGCTCTACAGACGAATAAAGCTATTTCTGCATCTAAGAATGCTCCTGGATGTCCCTTCGATGTCTCGTCAGCTCAAGAAGCGCTACAAAAAGTGCAATATTCGTTTGAAGGCATATTAAATGGTAAATGCTAAAACGTGCACCTTGATCGGACCTTGAAAATGCAGACGTATATGAAGTTTTACATGCATAACCATAACGGATGCAGTGCATTGCTTTTATCGTCGATTAAATATGACTTGTGTAATTGTTAGGAATCTCTAGTTTATAACGAATGCAATTTACAATCTTTTTTTTAAAAATATGACAATTAATGAAAGTGAAGTGGGAGAAATCTTTAATTTCAAAGATTTAGGTTTTTAATTATTAAGTATACTGTCAGTAAAACAAGGCATACACGAAACCTTGTCTAATTCTTTCAAAATGTACGTTACCAAGACTTGTAACAGCAATGTTTATTACAGGACAATTGAGCTGAAGAGAAAACGCACTCGATGTACATGTAAGCATTGTTTGTACTTACCACGTGAAATGCTAATGATTAATTGCTCAGAGAAAGCGACTGGTTCGTGTTTAGTTCTTTTCCGTTTAACTGACTTATTCTCTGCTTGCACTTTGCATTCATACGTACAGTTTTAACACTTTCATCATGTAGCGTTGTCTTCGCCATGTTGGATGAAGTTGACAAATGATTTGCTTTTTACCAACGCGAATTTCAGTAAACATGGCGAAAATCTTCCCGAGGGACTTGCTACACATCACCAATATCACAGCAGTATTGTTAATACCCGCAATACCCGGGTAATTCGCGTGCTTAACAGCACTTACTACGGTTGAATGCAAATGGTTCAAATTACTTTGAGACTACACGATGCCCTTTTCATCGGCGTTTTCTATTGTTTGAAACTCTCATGGGAATCAAGAACAATACGAAAAGCTGGCGAAAACGGCACCTTGTAAACGGAGTCTCGCTCTGAATCTATTGTATTGACCCGATAGCTTCGCTTGCATTAGGTCAAACCAAAACTATTCATTTGCATTCATTGGCATCAAACTGTAATGAATAAGGGCTTGGGGCCGGTTGTTCGTATGCCATTTAGCTTTAAAGGCGGATAAGTTCAAAGTAGACATCATATTTGTCGTCCTTGAACAACGAAATTGAACGTTTTTATACAATGATTATGTATTTACCCTTTGTTTTAGTGAATAAGATTTGATTTAAAAGCTTTTGAAGAAGTGTGAGTGTTTTTCAATTCTGATTTATCCACCGTTTAAGCTTAACGGCGTACGAACAACCGGTCCCCGTTCATTTGATCATTTTATCCTGGTTAGGTGGAGTGATGACGCGTACTGGTGAGATCTCGGTATATACAGTATATATTTTCAACTGTGTGTTCATATGGTTCATATGGAAGGCGGGCCAGCCCGGTGGGACGGGAACGCGGCGGCATAAGCCAACCGAGGTCTCAGTGAAGTGGGACAGAGAGTTTTAGATTGACGTTTACGGCGAACCGCTGACGCCAAACGCCAAAGTTTAAGTCGCATTTTAAAGTCAACTATGTCAGTTGTTCGATGTTACGGGAACCTATGTAATGAACTGAAGCGTGATTTTGCAACTTCGCTCTACAAAACTGTTGACATTACAATCTAATGTGATTTAAAGTTTGCCATTAGCAGTTAGCGGTTCGCCGTAAACGTCAATCTAAAACTCTATTATGAACATATTCACCCCGGTTAAACGGGATAAAAAACAAACGCGCGTACTGGGGCAGATATGACATGGACTTGAAACTCAGCTCAGCCAGACGGAATATCCCACCTAACCGGGATGAAATGGCTCGTATGAACAGGCCCTAAAGCCATTAAGACCTTCCTTCACTTTTGGTATTCATAATTCTTATGGTTTATAGTGATGTGTTATGGTCAGGCTGAAAGAAAAAGTTAATTCCTGCGCGACACACTTAGTTGCTCCAAAAAATCACACGTACCATGTTTCTCAAAACCTCTTCTTCTATCGTGGAAAATATTCATACAGGCATGCGTTTATTTTTAATGATATTTGTTATCACCGTGAATGTACTTAAAATTCATTCAGTCAATCTCTGAATTTCATGGGACAAAATACAAAAGCTCCATGCTATGATTTCCTACACCTGCCTTTCACAGCAAACTGAACCAATAGAATCTTTAGAATATGTTTACAATTTATATAATAAAAGGTTCATATATACATTAAAATCTGATCTTTTCAAGCCTTGTCATCTGTTGTTTTTGCTCGATACAGTCTTTCGGTGATTGGAAAGCTGCACACATGGAACTCACGCGATTACAGATATTGTCTCGCGTGGTATAAACACAGTCCTGGGGCCGGTAGTATCAAACTTTTAACTAAGTTTTAACCACGATTTGCAGTTAAAAGGTAGTTAAATCTTGAATAGGCGATTCTGGTTGGTTGATATTCGTATATAACCGTAGTTAAGTTTAACCACGTTTTTATACAACCGCCCCCAGGAACACTGTAAATTCTGACATTTCTCAGATAAACTGGATCAAGGCATTAAAGAACTTTGTAAGTAAAATTAACAACTGAGCAAAACCAGGTCGTTCTTCGTCAGACAAGGCCCAACAGTATCCCATGATTGTAAACAAATCATCAGGGCAACCAGTAGGTTGACCTAAACGATGACCATTTTTAAGGTAAAATACCATTTCAAATGCGTCAATACTGTTATACGGCTGTTGTCCCAAAGTTATAAGTTCCCACAGAATGACACCAAATGACCACTGAAATAAAAAAAATAGAACGAGAGTAGCCTGAATTCTTTAATCCTTACCGATACTGAATGTACAAGAACGGTTGAATCCTTACTGAAGTTCGTTTGAATCAATCTTTTCAATATCTTAACCAATCCACAAACATGATTGAGACTAGTCTAAAGCTGCCTTTAGTCATATAGAGGCGAAGCACTGGATTAGCACAAAACTTGCAAGTATTGACAAGATACGTACCACATCACTAGCCGTCGTGAATCTATGTTGTTCAAGACTTTCCACTGCCATCCATTTCACAGGTTTGTTTTCATTATCACCCAGACAATGATAGTCCATTGGAAACAAATCACGAGACAAAGCACAGTCAGTTATCTTGACATGAAACTCATCATCAATCCTAAAGAAACAATAGTAACAGTCGCCTGGCCTCGAAAAAACTTGCTTTCAAAGTTAAGTGCTAGCATCACAGTTTTTTTTTACTGTTTTCACCACTGCAAGTAAACTGGATAATGAAGGTTAACAAGTTTATACAATCCAATTCACTTTGATCTTTGATAAACTTCAAATTTTTTTTGATACCAAGAAGATCTGTTCAAAGGTCTCTGCTAGTTGCAGTTGTTCATGCTAGGCACCCCATCATTCCGAATGCCCATCTGCCCATGATCTTCCGTTTTGTAAATGCAGTATACAGTAACGAATTCTCAATACCAAGCTGATAATAGCAAACTGCACGCATGCGTCGTTTCTTTACTTACAAACAATTTCGCGTCGCCAAATCTTTGTGCACCAAATTTCTCATCTCCAAATACAACATTCCATTTGCGATCTGTAAAGCCATGTCAATCAAATCACGAGTTGTCACACTCTAGAGAGAAACCGCAAATCTGCATTAAGGTGAAAAACTGTTGTACATCAACACCAGTAACCAAGAAGACACCTGTAGATCGAACTGTGCTTTGTATATCTGCAGTTGTACAAAAATGCTTTCGTAGAAGTTACTTTCCAATGCACGAGTTTTTGACACGCAGGAGAAAGTTTAAATTGTAATAAAACCTATCTAATAAACAACCACAAGAATTGTTTAGAATTTGAAATTTTAAATAAGTGGGTGTCTATTTGTTTTTGTATTTTCAAACACTATAAACCTTTGAAGGATTTAAACTTTCACGTGTGTGTCAAAAACGCGAACCTGGAAAACAGCGTGTCACCCAAAAGAAATGCAGTTAAAATGTTTTCAATTGACTAACGTCAACGATGATCGAAAAGCAAAAATTTAGTCTCCTATCTCACAAGTGGTGTTTTAGACAACTATTGAATGAGGGTAAGCGTAATATGAAGACTTATCAAGGCAATGATCAAGGCTGAGGTTTGTATTATCCGCCAAAGTGAAGATGAGACGGATAACGCAAACCGAAGCCTTGGTACTTCTTCATATTACTTAAAAACCGAATTCAGTGATTGTTTTGTTATTCATTTCACAAATTGCTGAATATCAGCTTCAACAACTTCGGCAAATTTTTGTTTTGAAGAAGCGATTCCTGTTGCTCTGAATGACATTTTGTTTTTTTCGCCTTTCAGATAATTAACTAACAATTAAGATATCCAAAATACAGAAAGACGGATATTCCGAATGCACTGACCTGCAAGTACTAAAGAATTTAGCAAAGATCCTCTCACCTTTTCTAACCCTGTCCCTTCAGGCGTTCGTGATTTTTTCAGGAAGTTCTTGAGATTTCCCTGGTTCATAGTGGGTGTGACAACAAAAGGACGATCGACCTCATCGTCAGACAGACAGACATAAGCTATTGAGCAAATATTTTGGTGGTTTAGACCTTTCAGCATGCTGCCTTCAGCCAAGAGAAGACTTACTTGCTCGTCAGAAGCTTTCTCTGCATATTGAAAAGAATTTCTTATCAGTGACTGGTCAGGGGCCGGTTGTTCGTACGCTGTTTAGCTTAAACGGTGGATAAGTCAGAATTCAAAGACACTCCCACATCTTTTCTAAAACTTTCAAATCAAATCTTATTTAGCTAAACTAGCTAAATACATAATAGTATTCAGTTAAAAAACTTTCAATTTCGTTGTTCAAGGAATGAATAAATATGATTTCTATTTTGAACTTATCTACCGTTTAAGCTAAAAGGGCTTCGAACAACCGGTCCTTGGTCTTACAATAAGCTAGACGTATAGTAGATGGATAGACGCTTTACATATAGTTACTAGGCAGCATGAACTGAATTGTGTCACTAGTTAATGTTTTTCCAATAATACTCTCTGGTAGTCGCTGGCGTCACCATGGCAAGCAACAAAACTCACCAGCCAAACGGAACACGAACCTGTCACTCACTTGCTCATCTAGTTGGACTGCGTGACATGCAGGACAAATATATTTTGCATTAATTATCATATTTTACTACCTCGTATTCGCAATACAGCCAAAGATTGGAACTCAGTGACCTTGAAAGCTCTAACTGTATAATATTGTTCGTTGAACTGGAAAAAAGCTTTAATATCATTTCAAAAAGACATCGCCTTCACAGTACACAATTTTGCACAAACACGAATAAAACGATAGAACACACGGCTTTGGTTAACTTTCTTAAACATATCTTTAATTTCCACTACCTATACCTCTACTTAAAACGTGGACAAAAAGAAACGACAAAGACTTTGGCCAAGTTTTTAATTGTCTATGTACAATGAAAATTACCCAAAATATCGGAAAACACACCTGAAACAGTTTTGACAAAAACATTCTGACCCTCCCCATCCTCAGGTCCAGTCACTATAGCTTCGTATATCTTTCCAAATGTTCCTTCTTGCAAGACCTTACCAAGAGAAACACGAGATCTGTCTAGCACGATATCTTGAAGTTTCTCACGTATTTCCCTATTTCGTTTCTCGCGGAGTGGAACGGTGTCTTCAGGATGAAGTGGATCTTGCGGAATTTGATTGCCAATGGTTGAAGTTTCAGCGGGCTTCGGAATAAACACTGCAAGTGAGAAACATTAAACATGACAGCTATGAGCCAACAAGATAAAAGCTCTCAAATTGAATCACAACACAAGAGTAAAGCGCCAGTATTCAGAAGAAAAATATTAAGACCACTATATCTTCTACTACCTAACCTCATATTTGATTGGTTAATCAATTAGATAAGACACATCTCATTGGTTAGTCTTAGTAAATGGAAGTCATATTGGAAATGGAAGTCAAATCCGAACTGCTCTAATAAATTTCATCACTTGGCCAGTTCCACTTGATATTTACCTTCGTTATTAGGAATCATAGCCGCATGTCCACGGCGTTCGGGTGGTAAATACGTGTGACGCAGCACGGGTACAGTTAAATTCATAGGTCTGGAATTCTGTACAACACGTGGTGCCAGTGGTCTTGGAGATGAAGGAAGCGGGCGTCTGAGTGGTTCTCTGAGGCATGAAACAGAAAAGTAAGCTTCAATGATAAGTTAAAAGTGAGCGCCACAATAACATTGTACACTTTGCATTTTAAAAAAAATATATCTCAAAATTTCAGATGCCTAATCTCCAATACCTTGCAGTTTCCAAGGAAACGTTAGTTTGCCTAAGTGCTCATGAAACAAAGATGTACGCTACATTTCGTTTCGCTGAGATGAAGAACAGTACAGGACAATTGAGGATGAAAACGTGTCTTAGATGTTTGTTTGTACGAAGTTTGCTACAATATGTCAATAAAGACTTGTGCAGAGATTAAAAAACATCGAACTGTGCAACGGTTCATACTCGCACATTCTACGAACCTGTCTTTGTTTTTATCCGCCTTGGGTATAGACTGCATATGTATCACTCCAATGGTGACAGCCAGAACAACAATAACTGCACATGCTACACCAATGCCAAAATAAACTATCTTGTGGTCATCCCAAATTGAATCTGAATCTTGATTTCCCTCATTTTCCAAGACAGCAAATTTGGTAACGTCTGTTTGTGATGAAGTAGAGGTCACATAACCACACAGCATAATCAATTACTTGATTACAGTAAAACTGGATAAATACCTCTGTTGCAGTACTTTGTTCTTTTAAAATGCAATGATGTCATATTCTTTACTCCAAAGCCAGTGATATTGAGATGGATGTCAATAGCTACAACACCTTCCTTTTCATAGGTACATTCCGCTGAGATGCAGAAATCTAAAATGGGTTGAAAAACCGAGAATATATTGTTTTATTCTCATTGCAATGCATAATAGATGCCTTTTTAACCTTATTTAACTTTTTAGACTTAATAATATTTTCTACTGTAGCTTTTTAGTGTAGTTAAATTGATGTAATAATCTTAGACTTAATAACAATTGAACATGTAAACTCAAACGTGTGCTCTGAGTTTTATTCTTAGTAGAAAAGCAACTACTTCTATCTATAAGTACTTCACAGCTGCACAGGTTTAGAACTTTGGCAATTCCTACTCTTTAAAATTTGTTCCAAGAGACAGAATTGACAACAAAAAAGTACTCATTGTGGGCATCTAGCTTTAGTTCCATCTACCACAAGCTAATTTCTGAATAAACTGAGTATCTGTTACAACAGAAAATTTGGAATAAACATGAAGTGTACTGTACATAGACATATTTTTGTATGGATATAGATTTTTCACAGGTCAGAAACTAAAACACTCATATTTTCCATATTTCACCAGTGAAATATAAAAAAAGTTGTAACACATGTTTTTCCTTGTGAAACAGTTGCAGCTTGTTTTCCCATCTTTTAACTTTTAACCAATATGGCAGCTCCTTGGCTTTTTTCTGAAGTTTATAGATGTTCATTATGAGACTGTTTTTCAGTCTTGTACACTTACTGTACAACATTTGTTAGTTTGTTTTGACTTTTCTGTGTATAATAAAAAGTGCATTACACAGCGGGTAGAAGATATGAACATTTTCTCATGGTAAGAACACTATTTTACACAATCACAGCACTTATTTGTAGAATAATGTCTTTGCCACTTGAAAATCAAACATATTACTCACTTCCGCATCCTACAGTGTAAGTAATATCCTCTATGTATAAACCTTGGCAGTTTGGGTTTATACTATGCATGGTAATGTACAAAAAAGGTGGATCAGTGAAATTATTTACTAGGAAAATATACGCTTTTGCAAATAGTTATATAAACAGAATTAGGTAAATAGACCTACCTTGTTTATCCTTTGAAATGCTTTTCTTTTGCAGAGGAAGGGTAATATTTACCAAGTTGGATGTATTTGGTTTGATAGTAAATTGAAAATGCAGTTTAGTCTAAACACCAACAGTAAAACAGTTCTTGTCAAATGGTAGAAAAGTACTGCATGATAATTAAATCCCTTACAGTATTGAGGTACATTGCTTCAGATCCTTTTAAAAAATTATCAAGATCCAAAATTCTGCAGGCATTGTACTCTTTTTATACAGGAGAGCAGTGATTTTAATCTACGAACTCTACATATTTTTTGATCCTGACTCAAACGTAGGCTATAAAATGCTGCAATCAAAACTGGGAATGATAATTTGTGGAAAATACACATTGAAACAACTGTAAGTCTTATACTATATAAATACATACATCCAGTCTTTTGACACGCCCTGTTCAACTTAGAATTTATAAACAGGACATCAAAATTCCAGCTCAGGTTAAGTTTAGCTGAATGTGCCTTGCATCTTTTACTGCAAGCTGTGCACCAACAATACCTTGAGGTCTGTAGCTTGCCAAGTAAAAGGAATACAATTTTCCGATGTTGGAATGTGTATTATATATTTCACAGCATTTTCTTTCACCATTCCATTCCTTACAAAGTAGAAATCAGCCTCATGCCCTGTCAAAAGTGCAATAGACCTCATATGACACATTATTTCTTGATCACAAATCAGAGCTCAAGATTAGCAGTATCCCGATATCCACGGGATACCAGATTTTGATTTTGGATACTAGATATTATAGGTTTAGTATCCTTTGAGGATACTGAAATAATGTACTAAAAAAATTGAAACTAGTATTTGAACTATTGCTTCACACAAATAAAAGTTTTAAATATGCTGCTTCCTACAATGTGTTTTGCATAATTTTTATTCAGTAGTGCTCTACCTAGTTTGGGTACTGCTTATTTAAATACCTAGTATCAAAATGGGATACAAAATATGAAATAGGGATCCAAGATTTTCAGTCCCTAGTATCCACTTGGATATTGGAAAAAATTCAAGCCCTGCAAATTGTATCCTGGGCAATAATCTGATCACATGAAGTGAACGTATAAATTTTTACAATTTTTGCTGGTATTGAAAAAACCACAATGTAGCTAAGAGAATGCTGAGTGGCAAGAACTAAACAAACTACCAAAGAATGTCTAGAGGTATATATCTTTTTGGACCAGACTGAAAAGATTGTATTGGACACTAAAGCTGTCACACATTTTTCTAGCTATAGCTAATATGTTTAACACTAAATTTCAATCTCTTCTATGCCTTTCACAAACTTTCCAGTCTAGGGTTATGGGGTGTAGATATCGTTCAAATCAGATACAGTCACCCAAAACCTGCCATCTTTCCATCTTGTCGTTGTTTTATATTTTTTAAGCTCTCATTAGGCAAAACAAACACAGAATCAATATGTACCCAGTACTATATTTGAACCATTGATTTGAACACAGCAGTACAAACTCATAGAATGCTGTCCTTCATAGGTTATAAACTTTCCCACAAACACTCCCAGGGGCCAGTTGTTCAAAGCTGGGTTAGCGTTAACCCTGGGTTAAAATTTAACCAGCTGTTTGGTTTGTGCAATTGCTGTACGTCCATTTGTTTCAAAACTTTGCAAATAGTGGCATCTTTTTACATATATTAACTTTGCGGAAAAAAATTTTCAAGTTTGTAAACAAGCGGTTAAAGATTTTGCTTCAAACTTCTCGTTAACCCAGGGTTAACGCTAACCCAGCTTCGAACAACCGGCCCCAGATTAATAACTTGTAAAACTCTCCAGTAAAAATGAATAAAACCCAGATGTTTTGAAAACTGAAGAGTTGATCCTACTAAAACTTTCTGTCAATAACAGTATGCTTCCCACCCACAGAATTCACATAAAGGAATTTTTATACGTTCTATTACTATATACCCAAGAGTAAAAAGCAGGCATATTTTGAAGATAATGTGTACTAACCGAATATTTTCTTACTCTCACTTGCGTTCACATACAGATCGTAATGGCCGTGACAAAACCGAATGCACACCACCAACAGACAAATATAATTCCACATAAACATGATTACGGTTTTACTAACATTCTTAAATACATATTTGACTCAAATACTTTTATTTTGCAGTGTTTTATGACGTTTCCTGTACTGATCAAGCCATTTTGTGTTAGCTGTCTGTGTCTGCTTCGTAGCAGTGTCGTAACGTTAGCGGAACGAACCGGGAAATGGCGGAAATACTTCGAAAGGCCGCAATGAGCACTGGATCGAGGCATGGCATATAAGCCCGTTCTCCACTGCGCGAATTTGTTCGCGCGGAGAAGAAATCTGGCAACGTGATTGGCTCGCTTTCTGCGTTGCTGCAGCATTTATTTTTCGCTCGAAAAAATTCGCGTAGTGGAGAACGGGTTATAGACAGCAGAGAAAAGCTGCATGTTCAATCTACGGTGGTTTTAAAGGGACACGGTACCCCCGCTTTTTTTCGACCATGTTTTCCGTTTGCATCTCTACTTTTTTTCAAAGTCGCTGCA
>JAODVQ020405834.1:0-11024 GCA_025400075.2 Phenganax stokvisi | reverse complement strand
GTCCCGATTCAAACATCAAGTTAAATGAATCACTAATCATTATTTCGGTCTATTACTATTACAAAAATTTGAGTGTATAATAGCATATATCGATTGAATTTAAATCTCATTTTTTCAATCGATATCAAAAAACTATATGCATTGTATCAATAATGTATTATTTCATCAGGTGAATATTTTACAAATATGTTTGATCCTTGTATCAACCGAAATGAATAAGCTAATCATTAAATTGATCTGTTACAACAATGCCAATATGGTCCTATTGCATTTGGACATTGCAAAGGTCAAACAACGTTGTTTTGCGGGAAATTTACGCTTTGACATCAACTGCAACACCACTGTGCTGTTGATGTTAAAATTATTTGTATCGGTTGCAGAGATTCGTTTTTTCGATGGTGGAGCAAAGCCTCCTTAAGTATTGACAAATTGTAATTTACACTCAAAATTGGCTGTTTTCAGAATTTCAGTCTTATTCAAGTCCAGGTAATAGCCAGTAGTTTCCCTAGTCAACTACGTATATTTGCTGCCTGGTTTGAAATATTTTCAAATAAACATATTTTTCGCTATGCGCATTCTCTTAGTTAGCCACACTCGGTTCAAACGTCGAACTTTTCATGTGCCAAATCGAATGCAAATGAGACTAAACAAAGACTTGTGCTCATTTGCATTCCATTCAGCACATAAAAATTTCGATGTTTGAACAGGGCCTTACATTATCTAACCTGACTATATGCTAGACATAAATACAGAGCCGAACGGATTAACGTATATGAATAGAGGCGAACAAGTAAGGATTATATATGGCCTTACTGCTGTTACTACTTCTAATTATGCGTTTTTCTCAGATTGGGGTACGACCGGATTAGACCCGTTCTCTACTAGGCGGAATTTTCCGCGCGGAAAATAAATCGACCAAACGGATTGGCTGGCAATATATTTCGCTGCGAAAAATTCTTAATAAGCAAACCAATCATGTTGCTGGATTTATTATTCGCACAGAAAATTTCGTGTGGTGGAAAACTGGCTTGACAGCAAATTTTTTGGTTTTACGAGTTTTCATGATTTTCACGAGACACGATTTTTAACAGTCATATTTACCTGTTGAGGAGCAGAGCAGTGATTTGGAATAATTTAGATCATATGCTAAAGAAATGTACGGCTTTTAAAGCCAACTTGAAGATAATTTTTTAGCTATTAAGATCATAATTATTAAAACCTTCGATCAACTGTTATAATACTCTTAATATTATTATAATAGAAACTGTAAAACATTAATAATGCAATATTCTATAAGTAATATTGTAAATATAGGTTCTGAAAAACCCTAATGGAAGAATGAAAAAATGTAAAAATTTACATACGATTAATATTTAAGCGATAAATCGGATCATTGCAGGTGGTGTGGTTATTGGACGGGAACTAATGATAAGTTGGTTATATGGTGACACTAACTGCATTAGCAAATATTATGAAATAATGATCTTAATACTTTGACTAACTTTTGCATACATCGGTTTATTATGTGTTAAGAAAACAAACATAAACAAGTAAGAATATGTTTGATTTAGCTTTTCTTATACGAATATAACTTTAAACTTTGACTCTGACCAGTTCCTGTTTTCTGAGCCTCAAACTGAAACCTAGTACTTCTTGCACGTAAGACAGTATAATGAGATTTCACAATTTTTTACGCTTATTTCAAAAGGCCATTTCGAAATGCGTATTAACGTTTGGAAAAAAATTGTTAATAATAAGGAACCTTTGTTAGAATTCCACCTTTTTAATCGCCAAATATTTGTGTCAAGTGCCTAAACAAAATACACTTTAAAGAGTGCCTTCATTAGTCTAGGTGATTATCTGTGCAAGACACTTTAAATTGCTGTGTCACCTGTTTCCATGGCTTCCTTTCAAAGGAGTCCCCCTTTGTGCGATAAATTCTATTTATGCATGACAAAATACTGATCCTCATTGCATACGGGTTTCAAGGAGCATTTGTAGTATAATGTATTTGTAAAATGTATTGTAATACATTATGTAAACATCACTTGTACAAAGTTTTAATTGTCATTAAATTTTATTATCACATATTAAATATTAAGTACAAAATTGTATATGTTTGTATCAGTATAAACGTTATATTAATGAATATTTAGTTTAACAGTAATCTGCTACTCCTGTGATAAAGTTTGATCTTTATGTACACGTATATAATCTAACTTTTCTTTATACGAAAATCGATGTATAAGATAATTTTGGCTGGCTAAAAAATATATATAACAATGTGTTTCTGATAATAAAGAAGCGAAGAGATTGCCTTCTGCTTTGCCGTAGACTTGTAAGTGCATTTGTTTCTTTGACCTCTAAATGTCTTTAAAAATGCCCTTCCTCTTTTTTTTTGTTGCTTTGCTTCGTCACCAATCGAAGGTCATGTTTAATTGCCAAAACTGAGCGTTTTGAACCTGACATTATAAGTAACAGTGAATGCTTTAAATTATTTAAATTTTACTTTGCTGCGATGAATTGTTCTGTGATTTAAGGAAACTGCTGTGCTAGGGCACATTGAACGCAAATTCTCAAAAGCCTATTTTAACCAATCCAAAATTATCTTGTACCTCAAAACGCTGAACCTACGTTTGAATGTCTCAGTGAACATAAATAGTTTATATATCCTATCGTCTCTTTGTTGTTGTAAAATATTTTTAATAACTCGCTGGTCTCTTGGCAAGCAGATTTTCGACATCAAAAGGTCGACTCGTGGATGTTTTCTCTGGAGTTTCTTCATCTTCACTGCTCACGATCACTTCATGTTTCACTTCGATTTGATCGCCAGGAATATGAATTTCAGTTCTTCCTTCAATGGATGTCTGCTCTGGTGAATGTGGACTACAAATTGACGAAGATGGGCTGTCTATGGCGTAGCTAGTTGGTGGACTGTTGACCATAGTAGCGTAGTTGTACTGGAACACTTCGCTAGGGTAATAACATAATTTTGGAGCTGGCTTTTTTTGGAATTTTCTCTGATGGGATGACCCTCGTAAGAATTCTTCGTAATGTTGAGGACTTAGCGTCCAGAAATGTCCTTTACCGTTTGGGCTGCGGCCCAGTTTTACGAAGCAATCGTTGAGGGACAAGTTGTGTCGAATACTGTTCTTCCAACCGCTTCCACGATTCTTAAAATATGGGTATTTCGTTTGAATGTTCTTGTAAATTTCGCTTAAGACAAGCTTCTTTTCCGGTGAATTCAAAATGGCTTCTCCGATGAGGCGAACATATGATTGTTTTGGCTTTTCTTCCCCGGGTCCTGGTGGGCTGTACGTGGTTTTGTAGCCGTCTAGGAATGCTCGTTGGTCGTATAAACTGAGAAATGCACGAGTTAAAGCTTCTCTCTGAGCGTAATGAAGAAATGCTGGATTGATAGCTAACGGTTGTAGACGGTAGTGAGTTGTTGTATCGCCATATGGCCATGTGTAGGCAAGACCAGTCGATTGGAGATCCCTGTAGTAGGCTAGTTGTGAAGATGACATGCTTTCAGCAAGCTCGATGGAATTCTCAGACTGTTGGTTGTTCGTTGATGGCATTTTGTAGTTCTTGATAAACTTGATAACTTAAGTTGTAAAGTTTAAGTTTTGATTCACTGTTGTATCTCTTGGGAATCCCCTTTAAGAGCTTCGTCGAGTGCTTGTATTTTCTGCTGTGGCACCGAGAAATTGCCTCTTTATATAGTCGTAGACCGGATTCAGCTTCTTATCGTAAATAATATATTGATAAAGCATTGGATGTAGTAACTTTGATATCGTGTATCGCACAAACGCAAATCAAGCATGTCATGCGTGTTCAGGCAAGAATCCTAGGAATCATCAACGTAGCCACTTTAGATTTCCTTCCTGTATCGTCAGTTAGGAAGCTTTCAATAAAGCTTAAAGACGGCCCTTGTTTAAAACTTTTGACTTACTTTTTACTAAAGTAAAGTTTCACTCTCTATTGGCATTTTTTTCAGATAGCTATATGTTCTAGTTTATTTTTTGTTATCTTTTCATATCGACATACCACAACATCCTTTCCAGAGCTTTTCACTGTACAGATGCAACTATATACACTTGTTTAAAGGAACTCAAGTAATATTAAACAAAGCAAAGCCCTTGGCACAAATTGTGCTTTTTAATTACATGCTTTTACTGCTTAAGACTGTTTATCGACACACTTGCAATGTATACCTAAAATCACGTTTTCATTTTAATGACACTATTACCATTCTGACAATATGCATCAAATTTGAATATAAAAGTTGTAATTTGTGACTTTATTTATGCGTCTCAGCAACATCCATATTATAATTGTATAAATTTGCATCGATATTGTGCATAGATAAACCTAAACGTAGATATGGCATTCCCTTAGGAACTCCGGACTAGCCTCTTGAGCTTTTTGTCGTTTGCCTTAATTTCTCTACCGTTTTACAATGTACCATAGTTTGGCTCATGTGAATTTACCCTTGATTGTATTTGCTAGATCTTATGCACAATGGAATTGATATTGATTAGAAATAAATTGTAGTTCGTATGAAATTAATTGCATTTTTAATTGAGGATAATTGTGTATATTTCATTCGTTCTGGAACACTTTCCCCCAACTATAATTGCTACTCGGATGCGAGGTGGCATTTAAAGTTTAAAGTACAAAAAGCACATACTATTTGAACACTGGCCAAAATGTCTGATAATACTATGAGGGTAAAGAAGGGCTTAGAATCTTTTATATTTAACGTTTTATTTTTAGAAGATAATTGGGTCGCCATTTGAATAACCTACAGACGAAAAAAATGATATGTATGTTTTGTTCTATGGTTTTTCGTAGTAGGTTGTGAGTATATAAATCATAGTTTAGTTTTGGCCTTAAGTAGCCATGTTTTATCTAACAACGCTAAAAAGTTTACTCAGTCACTCAAAGACTTCGAAAAAGTTTAATTTTTATAAAAATGAATAATCAATTGTTATTTTTATTAAATGAGGCAATTTTGTGCTCTGTCTTACGTAAAAGAATTTTTTCTAATTGCCTAACAACAAGTTTTTTATCCATTTTTAAACTATTGCAATGGACAATTTTACCTTTTGTAAACATACTTGGAAGACCTCTGGTTGATAAATTTTATTTGTTGCAAGCTTTCAACTGCCTGTCAGTCTCCAACAGGCGAACATTCGATCAAGGAAATGAATGATGAATTATAACTACAGAGAGTGAATTACAACCATGATGAGAAGAATGTACAGTGCGTGGAATGAAATGAAAAAATGTTGGAATATAATTTTTGAGATTGTTGATTAAATACAGAATTCATTCAGGCGAAGGTATTACTGTCCGAGTTCTTTGTGCATGCAGTGTGCATGTGGTTTGCATGTGATTTATTCTTTCCATATACAGAAAATTTTACTCCTTTCAATGCCAAGTATTTTTGCTCTTTCTAGCTATGGACAATTTGATCCAATCATTCTGTTTTTAATGACAAACATGCAATCTTACTTTTCTGACACCGGACATTCCTTCTTTTAATTCTTTGTCTAATTTTGGACAAGTTGATTCTTTGTAATGGCATAGCGTCTTGTGTATGTAACGACCTCCAATTCACTCCAATTCAACAAGGAACAATTTCATTTTTTAAGTACATGAGACAGTTGTACGCCATCTAACTCCAGGCAAATGAAAAATTTACGTTTTTCTAACACTAGACTCTTTACTCTTTTCAACACTAAGCACTTTATGATAGTACTCTGTCTAACTCAAGCCATTTTTATTTATGAACTATTTTATTCATTCTGATTGCTCGTGATTTTGCTTTGCTCAACGCCAAATCCCATCCTCTATTGCTGAGCAAGTTTACTCTGTCTAACCCCGGATAATTTTAATTTTCTTTCATTTTATAAAAGCAAACTTGCTGTGTTTAACTTCAGGCATTCTTGATGATTTACTATAACCTGGGTCCCTGACACTGGACAATCACACTCTTTGCAGATGTTTGTTAGCTCAGTTATTAAGATGGCAGAAATCGCAATTTATCGCATCTTATTGCTTAGCTTGTCTAACCGCGCCAGACGATAGTTCTTGTTATCAAATATAGTGCGAAGCGTCAGTTATTTAATTAGTCGTACATCGGACTACACATCACTCACCGATGCTGTTGACTCGTATAGTAGTCATAACCACTGTCATAACATAAAATGGTATTGCTGCCTGTTTCACTTTTGAACTATTTTAAAGTTTTAGCTCTCTGTAATTTGCCGCAGTGCACACACCTTAATAGAAATAATAACCTGTCGTCCACAATTCTGAAAAATAGTTGTTATGAAATGCAACGATATGATATCACTTTGTGTCATAAAAGAGTCTTTAAAGGAGAGTTTGATCACGTTAGTTTTAAGTATTATAACAGAATATAAAATGTTGACCAAAATTATGTCAAACCTAATCAAAAGTTTGCCTCATAATTGTGACCTCTGTGGTGATGAATGACGTGGTAATTTTCATGCGACATGGAATTTTTGTCTTACAAGTTCAAAATGTTCAGGTACAAAATTCGCCGGCACGGCTCTCATATGTCGCCAGTGAAAGCTTTGCGTCGTCCTTGGTTTTGTAAAAGCATTGACGATTCAGTCTTCAGAAACAAAACAGTTTGTTTCCTGCGATCTCGGCGATGAGTTACTGTGATCGGCAACGTAACAACAAGGTATCGTCGATCACCAGCGACACATGAGAACCAAACTTCATCCCTGGCCATGTAAGAATCACTTCCACTGTCTAATTTTAAAGGGTTTATACTTTTTGGAGACGCCTGCTTGTAGCTAGCTTCATAATACCACTGTTTGCTTGATGCAGTTTTATCATTATGGATAAGTCTAAACTAGTTCCACATTTCTTTGTCTCAACAAGCTAATGACCAACAACAAAAAGTTACACTAGCATTATAATATCTTATGTGCGAATGGGCAGCCTAATTTCTTTAAACAATGGTGTTTTAGAAATCATTCGTTCACTTCAGTGTCTTGTCATTTAGGACTGTGCTCCGCTGTTGTGTTTTCTCCCCCACATTGGTAGAGGTTTAAATCTTTCGAATCTTTGTTACTTTCAAAAATACTTCAACCGATAGACACGTAATAATGTAAAACACTACATCTCTAAACAATTCATTTTGTTCTGGTTTGTAAACGGGTTTTATTGCAATTTATAGTTTTATGTACGTGCACGTGCGCATGAAAAACGCAAAAGTAGAAAGCAGCCCTAATATTAATAGAAACATGCATAGATCCCGTACAAATAGAGTAGTGCTGAACTTCATCAACTAGTTGACATCAAAACGAGGCTATTTAAGATTGGCCAATATTTTTATGCTTGATAAATTTACTTTTTCACTGAAGTTTTATTTATGGAGGAATTAAGTATGAAGTGGAGTAGCCTTGAAAATTTCGTGTCAGTCAGATTTCGTATGAATTGTGAAACTGCTGAGTACAAATGAGGTCGACAAATTCTTTATGAGAAATTCCTTTTTTCAAACGAGACTTAAATGCATATCTTTGGGTTTCCGCTCGAGACAACAGTTTTTTTCCAAAGAAATGGCGCTGAAATTTTTCTTACGTTAGCAGTGTCACGTCTAAGACGAAATCATTTTGTGTCTTAAATATCTGCTTTGGGGGGATACACGTGATCAATGCAGCATCACAATTAAAGATGGCGGCGTTTTGACTTCACCATAATTTAAAATGTTTAAGTTATCATTTATTTTAGTCTTAATACTTTTGTGAAAATAGCATCAAAATAGTCATAATTAGCTTTCTGTTTGATGATGTTGGCGTGTTAAATACTTTTGGGCATTTTTAGTGAGGCGAAAAGGATCTTGAATTTGACGAAGTCGCGTCGTCATCGTTTTTTGGCATGACGAAATGATCAGGGTCTCTGGTATAACTTACATCAATATGTTCCCTGACTCCTGACCGTTTCATTTGTGTATTTTGTTTGTGAACTATGGGTGCGTGACTTGTATATAGACAGTTTATTTGTAAACGAACGTCCCGTACAATGCGGCACAACAGAACGGTCAGTTTACATGAGCCAGTATGCAGGCAGTGTTTTCAACATAACTGTGTGATATAGATCCACATATGATTTTGAATTTCTATTGTGATTCAAATAGTTCCAGATGGTTTGAGTTCCTATATCGGTTTTTATGTTGCGGCAAATCTAGTGACTTTAACACACACCCAGTGGCCGTGTTGCTATATATACTGACAGTATACTATAATGCTCTTACGAAGTGAAAGGTATATTGTATTCGATTGCTGGTGCACCTAATTCTTCATGCCAGTACATACGAGTTCTCATTAATGAATAGAGTCTAGCAAGTTTTTCTTGACGAGTTAGCTTGACAATAAAATGCATGAGCACCTGCAAGTACGACTCTCGGTTTCTTCACGCGAGATCGTTGTTTTCTTGCATTGTACAACAAACAAGTTTTCCTTGAAGTTTCTTCACGAATTCACTTTTTCCGCATGAGACGAGCAAATTTTCCTTGACAAGGTTATTCACGAGTTTACCTGCTTGTGTGTACCATGCACAAACAAGAAATCTTGGTAACTTTCTTTGACGAGTAACTTGAACAACTTGTCAATAATTCCATAAATCCATTTAGTTATACATTTGTTGTCTTCTCTGGTATTTTGCCCGTGCAAAAATTCATTTCTATAGGCACACAGTTTGTTTGTCTAGTTTGCACTATATTTCAGAGACAAAAAGTGAACAGAAAAACGTACAGCGTTGGGTTTTGCTGTCATTGAATTTGACTATTTTTCCACGGGTCGCTTCTTGAGATTACTCATAGTTCATGAAACAAGTAAGTTTCCAATGATTTTTAAACTAACGTATCTTTCTAAGAGATCTAACTATTGCTTTATTGCGGCATTACACCTTCTTATTCAGTGGACAACTAACAATAATGATTAAAAATAAAATTTGATAGTACAATTAGCAAACAATTAGCATACTTTCGAGGACACGAACAAATCTAGGCCAAGTAACCTTCAACTGATTGCCCATGCATGCGCTCTCCCACAAAGAGAAAAAGTTGAGTATTTGGAAGATATTCAAACAAGGCTAAGCCTAGCTCCGACTCACGTTCTTCATTCATCATTTTTGTGATGTGCATATCTGTACAGTGCATGGTTTGCCTTGTTGAGACTTCGAGTCTGCTTACAAAATTTAAAACTCACCTGTGCTTAAGTTCTTGGAATGTTTGCATACTGAATTGTTGTTCTAAGATTTTATGTAAACACACGCAAATTGACGTGGTGTTTCTACAAATCTTGCATTCACTGTTCTTATTGTAATTTAAGTGGCCTGAAGTACACCGTTAGTATATCTGCGTATTCATGATTATAGTATTTTGCATGAACTATTGGAAGTCGCACAAAAATTTAGCGACTTCAATCAAGGTATTGATTATTTACTTAAACACTGCAATTCTCCTGCATGTTTTGTCATGATACTAGATTGAGCCTTTATATGCTATATAGTGTCTAAATTTTATAATCAGTCACAACTACACTATTCTGTGCTGTAAATCTTGCAAAAATTATTATTTCCGATGTAGCTATATAAGTAACTTTTTGTGATGATTACGAATTAAATATACTGTGAAATTTTTCTGGGTAAACGATCTGTATGCATTCGCATATAGTTACACTATGCGTTTTCAAACTTCGTGTGAGCATGAGCAAAAGGATACAAGAAATATTTTCAACAAGTTTCCAAACAATATTTTCAAAGACTATTTTCAGTTACAATGAAAACATGCGCATAAAGATAGAACAGAGACTTCGGCCAAATTCGTAAGTCACTATCTTGACTATTTACATGCAATTTAGCATAAACTTGCATGAACAAAAACTCAAACACTTTGTTCGAGTCTTCAAATCATATCTTTAATGTTATTGCTTTGCGTACAGCTCTTGTCAGTGCCACGCCTGTTATACACTCAATTCTAGTAGAAAGCGATTAGAAAAATAATTATATCAGATGTACAATGAGAAAAACCCTAGTTTTCTTTAAGTGCATTCCAGCAAGCTCTTGAATGTTAAATCGAGTGTCAAAAAGACTTGTTTTTTAAGTGAAGTGCAATATATGCATCGTGTGAGCGGAAAATGACAGGATATAGACTCAGGAATGAGCTATTCATGTAAACATGGCGAATATTATGTCTTTTCAAGCTTTTGACACGCTCTGTGTTAAAAGGCAAATAAACATCAACAAAGTGCGAACGCCATCACGAAATTCATGACTCGTTGTTCAATATTAGTTGGCAGGTGTTCAACTTATCCATACCATTTTTGCTGTTATATTGCATGTTACATGAAGTAGCCAGAGCTAAAGGAAAGGTTTTGGTTATGCCGGTATAGTACATTTTGAGACCAAACAGACCGAGCGCGGTTCCACACCATAGCGGGCGGCCCGAAGTTTTTTCTTCACTTTCAAAACTAAATAGGGGCGTCAGTGGAGGGAAACATTACAAGATACGAAAGCCAAGCGGCTAAAACTGTTTATTAAGAGCTTACCAATACTTGAAAAAAATAGAACAAGATAAAAGTTAAAAATAGTTGAAAATGGAAAATTCTCGCCGCGTTGCCAAATTGCATTCGGTGTGTGTTAACTCTAATGATTACATTTCCATTTAATCAGATACACTGATTATCGTGTAAATCGTTACTCTAGCATCATAAAATGAATTCAACTTCGTGAGGAAGTGACAGTTCACGATCCAACGGCAATGTTTTGTGACAGTAGTGTCTTCCTCAGTCATTCTAACTGCATAAATTAGCCAAAACAAATGTTAAATGACATGCGTTTAATTCACGAACCAAATTTTCAACTGCATTCTAGAGTCTATTTTTTCTTCATCGCTCTGGTTTGATGAAATGAATGTAATCACATAAGATTCTTGTAGTTTTGCATGGCGAAAACAACAATATCAGTAATCGTTTGAG
>JAODVQ020405730.1:0-11025 GCA_025400075.2 Phenganax stokvisi | reverse complement strand
AAAGGCGGAAAACCCCGCGCAAGAGGCAACAATTTAGCCGCAAAATTCCCACTCAAAATGGGAGGCGGCGGCACAGCCACATAAAACCAGGTGAGCATAAACCAGCAAATAATCAGAAAGGTGACCGTAAACCCCACCAGAAAAAATCGCGACCGCACCAGAGAGGAAAGCGTACCGTGTGTCCCGGACACACCCGTCAGTTCCAAAAGCGCGCGCGCCACGGGAAAAGCCAACCGCTCGTGCGCCACCCACTGCCTTCGCAAAATCACACTCAAGCAGAGATTGACACCTATTATAGCCCCCAAAAAAGTGCCCCACCAGAACAGCGGGGCAATCCACAAACGCCACGGAAACCCCTCCCCAGGCGGAAGTCCCTCATAAAAATGCGTCACAGCCGTGCGATCATTCACCACAGCCCACCCCGGCAAATGCGGCAACAGCAACTCGCCCCACCGGTTCTCTGCAGACGCAAAATAGTGCGGCATAGTGAGTGCTTCGAGAAAATAGTTCGACAACCACTCCCCCTGCATACACGCAGCCACTATGCCTATGCAACACACGACCAGCAACTCAGAAGGCGACAAGCTGCGCTGTCCCAAAAACAGATTGCCCACCAGCAAAAACAAATACGGAATGAGCAGAGCCACGGACAAATGCGCGTGGTCAGCGCGTGTAGAATGCAACACCAGACTCGCGTACACAGGCCAAAAATTGACCCACGCCGCCATGACCAGACCGATTATCAGAGATCGTCGCGTCACTTTTGATAGAACGGTACTCTTCGAAGTCACTTTTTTCATTTAGCGATCAGGGCCACAAGGCATCGGCGGCCAGCAGGTTGGAGAACTGTGAAAATGGAAGAATCTCAATACCATCTGCAGTTTGCAATTCAGGCCCTCCGGGATAGACGACAATGCGTCTGCACAAACCCTTCAGGCCGGACAGTGCTCTCAATCCCTTGCACCAGGCTTCTGAAAATGTGCCACCGGACTTGACCTCAATTGCGACAAATTCTCCCGCGCGTTTGAGCAGAAAATCGACTTCTGTTTGAGTCTGTGCAGATGTTGCCCAGTAGAAGTATTCGTCACACAAATTGCGATAGTCTTTGTACGATCGAATCAACTGTGCAATCAGCCCTTCAAACAGAGCACCGCGTTCCTCTGGTGTTGGGGGTGTCGTAACCCTTTTCATAGCACGCACAATACCGGGATCACACCAGTACCATTTGGGCAATTTGCGTTCGCGCACGCGCAATCTGGTTTCATAAGCCGGAAGTTGAAAGCAGAGAAGCGTTTCCTCCAGGATATCCAGATAACCCGTCACAGTCGTGCGTGCAACCTGAGCTTCTCTGGCAATATTGGCCACATTCAGGGTTTGCCCGTGAAAAAGCGCTGCAATCGGCAGAAAACGCGCGAATCCCGGAAGATTGCGCACCAGGGCCTCAGCTTGAATCTCTTCTTTGAGATACATCTGTGTATAGGCAGTCAATGTCTCTGCTCTATCCTCTGAATCCCATACAATGGGTAACAAACCGTGTTGCAAAGCATCATCGAGTGCGAATTGTTCCCCCAATTCTTCGGGAATAAAGGGATGCATCGCGCGATACAGAGCACGACCAGCAAGCAGGTTGACACCTGCCCGTTTGAGCTTTCTCGCACTCGATCCGCACAACACAAAGCGCAGACCCTTTTCCTCAATAAACCGATGTACCTCATTGAGCAACGCAGGCAATCTCTGTATTTCGTCCAAAACCACCCAGTGATCGCCGGGCACAGCCCGAAGTTCTGCAGACAGGAGGCCTGGATTTGCAAGCAGACGCTGGTAAATATCTTCGGCGAGCAAATTGATGACATAAGCATTGGGAAAAGCAATTCGCAAATACGTGCTTTTTCCAACACCGCGCGGACCCAAAAGAAAAAAGCTTTTTTTTGGTGCTTCAAAAATACGTGGAATTGTCATTTGACTACCTTGTCGTCATTTTTCACAACAATTTGACGACAATATAGACATTTTTCACAGTCTGTCAAGATTTGAGCTTGCAACTCACCATTGATTTTAGACGCACAATTGCGTATCCTGAAGTGCTCACAAATGCAAACGACACCAGAGAAAGGAAAAAAGATGAAGCTCACCTACATCATGTTCACAAAACACCTCGAAGGCCTGAACGTTTCCGAAATCATCGAATCCCTCCAATCGGTAGGCGTACAGGGCGCGGATTTGTGTGTGCGAGAGGGATATCCGGTAAACCCAGACAATATCGACAAAGCACTGCCCGAAGCCGCCAAACAGTTTGAAGCCGCGGGCCTGTGCATTCCACTCGTAACAGCCCCCGGTGATTTTAGCCGCCCGGACATCGATTACGCCGAGCGTTATTACGGCGCGCTGGGCGAAGCTGGCGTAGCGCACGTAAAACTGGGCTACTGGCACTGGTCAGATGCGAAACACTACTGGGATCAGCTGGATGAAATCCGGGGATGGATGGAAGACTTTGAGAAACTATCTGAAAAACACGGCGTCAAAACCGTAGTACACAACCATTCGGGCAAATCAATGGGATTAAATTCGTGTGCCGTCATGAACGTGGTCAAGGGATTCAACCCCGAACACATCGGCGTATTTTCCGACCCGGGACACCTGTCGATATGTGGCGAACCCATAGAAATGGCACTGGATATCGTGCGCGAGTACCTCTCAGTCCTTGCATTTAAAGACCTGATTCGCCAGCGACCTCTGGGACGCGCTGTACAGGGGACGCCCACGGGTGGAACAATGCGACTGGGACAGGGATTTGGCGATTGGCCCGCAGTCGTAAAAACACTGGATCGATTAAACTTTGAAGGACCCGTGAGTTTCCACAGCGAATACAGCGGTGAACCCGTAGAAACCGTAATTGACCTGGCGCGGATCGATGTGCGCTTCTTTAACGCAATGCGAGCAGAACACGAAAGCGCGTAAACGAGAGAATCACCCATTGACATCAGAACGCCCCAACATCCTCTGGATCTGCACAGATCAACAACGCTACGACACCATCCACGCCCTCGGCAATGAACACATCCAAACGCCCAACCTCGACCGCCTCTGCGCCGAAGGCGTAGCATTCACACATGCCCACTGCCAGAGCGCGATATGCACGCCCAGCCGTTCCAGCTTTCTCACCGGGCTATATCCCAGCACCGTACACGGCAATCGCAATGGCAATGCCTATTTCCCGGCAAATGAACGCGTACAACTCATCACCAAACGCCTCGCAGATACCGGATACGATTGCGGCTTATCGGGCAAACTCCACCTCGCCTCTGCCTGGAACGGCGAGGAACAACGCGTTGACGACGGGTATCGCAAATTCTGGTACAGCCACTCGCACAACCAGGGCATCGGAACTGGCAACCAGTACACCGACTGGCTCACCGAACAGGGCATAGACCTCGGCGACGTCTTTCAAACAAAAAAAAATGGCACTTATGGCAACTATCGTCCCGACATGAATCCCCAACACCACCAGACCACCTGGTGTGCGGATCGCGCCATTGAATTTATCGAATCCCCCCACGACGGTCCCTATCTCATGAGCGTCAACCCCTTTGATCCGCACGGACCTTTTGACGCCCCCGACACACACAAATACAATCCCGCCGACTTGCCACCGCCGCTATTTTGCGAAAGCGACCTGCAAACACAAACGCGGCTCAAACGCTTTTTTGCAGGGCAAGAAGGCAACCCACCCGGCGACCGCGAACAGCACAACAAAGCGTCTTACTACGGCATGATCGCCCTCATCGACGAAAACGTCGGTCGCATGCTCAATGCACTTGAGCGCACGGGCCAACGCGAAAACACCGTCGTCATCTTCACAAGCGACCACGGCGAAATGCTCGGCGATCACGGCCTCACCGGCAAAGGTTGCCGCTTCTACGAAGCCCTCGTGCGGGTTCCCCTCATCATCTCCTGGCCCGGCACTTTTCTCCAGGGCCACCGCGCAAACGGCCTCACCGCGCTCTTAGACATAGCCCCCACCCTCGCCGACCTCGCCGGCATCCCCCTCGAATGGACACACGGCAAGTCCCTCATCCCCATTCTCACGGGCGAACACCCCGGGCACACGCACCACGACTTTGTGCGCTGTGAATACTACGACGTCGTCGATAAATTCGCCCCACACGCCTCTGAAAAACACAGACCCTGTTGGGCGACCATGTTGCGCAACAACCGCTACAAACTCGTCGTCTATCACGGCAAAAACTACGGCGAACTCTACGATCTTCGAGAAGACCCCGATGAATTTCACAACCTCTGGGAAAACCCATCCCACACAGATCTAAAATACCAGCTCATAAAACAAAATTTTGACCACACCGTGATATGCACCGACCCCGGTCCCGAACGCATAGGAAGATATTAGCGTGAACCAGCGTCCCAACATCTTGCTCATCATGAGCGACGAACACGACCCCGCAGTCACCGGCTGTTACGGTCACCCCCATATCGAAACGCCACACCTGGATCGCCTCGCATCCGAAGGCACCACCTTTGACAATGCCTATACCGCCTGCCCGATATGCGTACCCGCCCGCATGTCCTTCATGACCGGACAATACGTCCACCAGATCGGCACCTATGACAACGGCTCGCCCCTCGCGGGTACAATCCCCACAATGGGCAGCTATCTCGAAGCCGCGGGCTACGAAACCGCAGCCTGCGGCCGCACCCACTTCATAGGTCCCGAACGCCTGCACGGCTTTGGCAAACGGCTCATGGACGACGCAGAAAAATGGAAACACTGGAACATGGGTGCTCCCTCGCGCACACCCGAAAACCGGCGCGGCAGCAACAGCCACGTCACCGAATGCGGCCCCGGAGAAAACTGGCAAATCCACTACGACAGCACAGCCGCCGATCTCTCCGAACGCTTCCTCAAATCCCGCGCACAATACGCCGACCGCCCCTTCTTCCTCTACACCGGCTTCATGAACCCCCACTTCCCCCTCCTGTGCCCGCAAGAATACTTCGACCGCTACTATCCCGACCGCGTCATCTTGCCACAAACGAGAACCGAACCCTGCGACACCCAGCACCCTTCCATCCAGCAACTCCGCCACTGGCTGCGCAACGAAGAACCCTTGCCCGATACCATCTCCACCACGGCAACCGCTGCTTACTACGGCCTCATCTCTTTCACCGATGACCTCATCGGCCGCCTGCGCGACATAGTCGATAACTCATCCCTGCGCGACAACACCGTCGTCATCTACGTCAGCGACCACGGCGAAATGGGTGGACATCACGGTATATGGCAAAAACAATGCTTCTACGAACACGCCGTGCGCGTCCCCATGATCATTCGCCATCCAAATGCCGAGGGCAACCAGCGCATCGCCGCAGGAGCCAACCTCATCGACATCCTCCCCACCCTTCTCGACCTCGCCGAACAGGACCCCGCGCCACTGCCCGGCAGCAGCCTCCTCCCCACCATCCACGGTCATCCCTTCCCCGACCGCCCCATCTTCAGCGAATACCACGCCCAGGGCGCTCTAAATGGCGGCTTCATGATCAAAAAAGGCGACTGGAAATACATCCACTACGTCGGCCTGCCAGACCAGTTATTCAACGTCGCCAACGACCCCGACGAAACTGAGGATCGCGCCGGCGATCCCACCTGTGCCGACATCCTCTCTGACCTCCGCGCCGACCTCCACACCATCGTCAACCCCGAAGAAATTGACCAGCGCGCCAAAGCAAATCAAAAAATCAAAGGCATTAGTAGAGCGGGTAGCTTTTAGCAGTCATACCCCAACGGGTCTAAAACCTCGTACTCGCCTTGCGCCCACGCATCCAATCCCGACGTATAGAACTTGGAAAAACGCCGATCTGAAGCACCGCCTGCGACATTCGCGTGTAGCACATCCTCTCCAAAATCGCAAATCATTCGAAAAGTGGGTGCAAGCGCGCCGCCTTTGAACACACCGGCCTGCGAAACCGTTGACCGACTCCCAGTATTTGCAAGCAAATAATCAAAACCCAAAAACCTCGGCAGCTTCCCCCTGAAAAAAAGATGCTCAATATAAACCTTACTCTCTTCGCCGTGCGGCACGGCTTTTTCCTTTAATCCGCGTTCAATCGCCATTTGATACAGAACCTCACGCGGCTGATCTCCAAACCAGACCGATGCCTCGCTCAAAAGAATGCGATCAAAATATCCATGCAGAACACTGAACAGCGTCGTACCATCCAGCAGATGAGCTATCATCTCGCGCCCCAAACCATGATCCCCAAAAACGAGCAAAACGAGTTCGCGATAAACGCGCTCAAAAAGCGTCGCACCCAGAGAATCCACATCATAACACAAATCCCACTCCCGCAATATATCCCCGTTTTCCGATTCTGGTAACAACGGACGTATAATTGCCATAAACTCTCTGGCCTGAAGCGCGTAAAGATCATAGTGAATCCGCTTCATATCCTCTACTGTCAAATCATCCGTCTCCCGCAACATCTCGCAGATTCGATCCGCACGATAAGACGAAATCGACAACTTCATCGGCTCAGTCTGCCCCATAAAATTGAGATCCTGATTTGCCGTCACAATAAAACCACATTCCGGATTGACCGCACGCGGATACAATATCGGATCAACCATCCCATCCCAATTCTGTTTCTCATCCCAACCCAAATACGGAAGCAAACCCGACGAACCTTCGGGTTGTTTGGGCACCAGCCCCCCGAGTTGATATCCAATATTCCCCGCCCGATCTGCAAAAACCCAATTAAACGGCGCAAACGTCAACCCCGCAAAATAATCCCGTGCCTCTTCAACACCCTTCGATTTTGTAATTCGCAAAACACAATCCAGCGAATCCGCCCCCGTTCCCTTTTGCTGCTTACCCGTCCACGCATAACACAAATAATACCCATCCTCATTGACCTCGCCCTCCAGCAAACCGCGCTCTGTCTCGCAAACGCGCAACCCTATCGGATCCCGCTTCCTGGGCCGAATAACCTCTTCTCGCACGCGTAGAGGCACCCATCTATCCCCATATCTATACTTCCCATCCTTCACCTCCTCCAAAAAATAATCACACACATCGGCGGTACCATAGGTCGCTGCCCACGACAGATGGGGTGACCGTCCCATAGCCACAACCGGCAACCCCGGCAGCGTCGCCCCCATCAAATAATCATCGTCCCCAGACAGTACCGCCAGATACCACACCGAAGGCAATTGCAATTGCAGATGCGGATCCCCGCACATCATCGCCCATCCAGATGCCGTCTTTGACGGACGCACAGCCCAATTATTGCTCGCGGAAAAATCGGGCAACAAATCGCGCCACATAACAGATCCTGGAATCATCGGATGCACCAGACGCACCTTCTTTATCAGATCGATATACTCTTCTGATACATCATCCCGAATCGCCGGAAAAAGCGCCTTCAACCGCTCCGTATCCAGACCCTTTTGAATCAACTGAACAATCAACTTCTCCATATCGCCCTGCATTTGCGAAAGCCCCACAAAACCGATCAGCTTGACCATCAGCAGAGCATCTGCCGGCGTCCAATCATCCGGCTGATACCCCATCAGCTTAAACTCAAAAGGCGTTCCCGTCGCGCGAACCGCCTGATTCACCCCCTTGCAATACGCATCCAAAACCGCTTGCACATCAGGTGATAAATGTCGCGCTTCCCGATCCGCATCACCCGCTATATCGAGCCAGCGCATAAACCGATCTACCTCGATCAACTCGTCATCCGCTTTCAAATATGCCGACGCATTCCCGCGCCCGATGAGCTTGAGCAACCACATATGCATCTGTCGATCCCGGCCATGTGCATACCCCAAACCATAATACCGATCCTCCTCATCCCGCGCCGAGATATGCGGAAACCCATGTGCCATCCGCTGAATGTACACCTCACCCTTTACACCTCTTATCACAATTTTTTTTCTATCGCGTTTCATGCTTTAACCTTGTTATTAAATTTTCACATTACTCTTGTTTCTGTTGTAAAATCACGCTATTTTTGAAATATACACCTCTTGAAGCAGTATCAATTCTGTAGGCATAATAGGACAACCGGTGTACAACTTTGAAATCCTCGGTGAAATCAGGAATATTGAGACCATCGCCACAGGTCGCGGGGTGTATATTCGGCACCATCTAAATCGCACTTATGGCAGAGGGCGTTGGCGGAAGTTGAAGGGCATAGCAAGTGTGCGATTCGCAAATGGTATAATTGGCATAGCTGAAATACACTGGTTTGAGGCTCACGGAATAGGCCGTAGAGATTTCAAAATTAAAAAGGTACTTCAATGAGCGATTTTGTAATGTGCATTAGCAATGAAAGTAATCCCGCAAGTCTAATTGTGGGCAAAGCCTATCGCAAGTTGCCAGATGCAGATGCAGAAAGCAATGGCCTATCCCGTATTATTGATGAGGACAGATCGGAGCTTGATGGCTACCTCTATCCATCGTCCATGTTTGTACCTATTGACTTGCCAGAAATCGCGGAAAAGGCTCTCATGGCGTCGGAAGACTAATGGGCAACACTCTAAAGATAGCGTAAATATCACAAAAAAGCGGAGCATCTTTCAAAGCTCCGCTTTTTGTTTTATTGTGACCTCACTCCCACAATCTTCTATCCAGACTGCGGTATTGAATCGCCTCGGCAACATGGCGCGATTGGATATCCTCTTCGCCTTCCAGATCTGCTATCGTGCGGCTCGCCTTCAGAATGCGATCATAAGCCCGCGCCGACAGCCCCAATCGCGTAATCGCCATCCGCAACAACTCCTCGCTTCTATCATCAATTTTACAAAACATCCGAATCTCTCGCGACCCCATGTGCGCGTTGCTAAACAAATCGCTATAATCCGCAAACCGTTCCAACTGTATTTGCCGCGCGCCTTGCACGCGCTTGCGAACCTCTGCGGAAGACTCGCCAGCGGGTTCATTGGCCAGTTCTTCATACTGCACAGCCGGGGCCTCCACGTGAATATCAATGCGATCCATCAGCGGTCCCGAGATCCGATTGACATAGCGCTGGACCACAGGTGGCGAGCAAATACACTCGTGGTGTGGATCGCCCAAATACCCGCATGGACACGGATTCATAGCGCAAACGAGCATAAACTGCGCGGGATACGAAAGCGACATCGCCGCCCGTGCAATCGTCACAAAACTGTCCTCAATGGGCTGGCGAAGAGATTCCAAAACCTGTTTCTTAAACTCGGGAAGCTCATCTAAAAACAGCACCCCGTGATGTGCTAACGACACCTCTCCCGGCCGGGGATAGGGACCGCCACCGATCAACCCCGCATCTGAAATCGTGTGATGTGGCGAGCGAAACGGCCTTACTGCCACAAGTGCCGTATCGGGCGTCAACAACCCCGCCACCGAGTGAATTTTTGTCGTCTGCAGAGCCTCATCCAGCGTCAGATCGGGTAAAATAGTCGGCAATCTTCTGGCGAGCATCGTCTTGCCCGATCCGGGAGGCCCCATGAGAATCGCGTTATGCGCACCTGCCGCCGCCACCTCCAGCGCGCGCTTGGCATGCTCTTGCCCGCGCACATCCTTAAAATCCACCCGATGCATCCTCGCCTGCCGAAAAATCGCCTTGCTATTGATTTCAAAGGGCATGATATCGCAATACCCCTCGAAAAAATCCAGTACCTCACTCAAATCGCACACCGGCAAAACATCTAACCCGCCTGTAATCGCCGCCTCTCGCGCATTCTCCACAGGAACGAGCAACCCTTTTAAACCCGCCTTTTTGGCTTCCACAGCCATTGACAGCACCCCACGTACGGGCCGCACCGTACCATCTAAAGCCAACTCGCCCAAAATGAGATATTGCGACAACTTCTCGGGTGAAATTGAATCGCCCATTGCGGCAATAATGCCTATAGCAATCGGCAAATCAAATGCCGAGCCTTCCTTTCGGATATCTGCCGGCGCCAAATTCACCGTAATCCGATTATTTGGAAATGTTCGCCCGGCATTTTTAATCGCAGCCATCACCCGATCCCGGCTTTCCTTCACAGCACTATCGGGCAAACCCACCACTGAAAATGCGGGAATCCGACGCGAAATATCCGCCTCAATATGCACGATATACGCATCAATACCCAGCGTTGCACAACTCAACACACGCGCAGTCATCAAAACCTCCTTGCCTGAAGGGAACCAACTGAAAGAAGCACTATACTCAGGCAAGGAGCGTGCCAGAATCGCTTGAAAAATAACTTATTGTTATAAAAAAACTTATACTATATCAAAGCAGACGGGTGTTGAACAATCTGTTCAAAATAGCCTTATTCCACAGAACAAAACATGCAACAAACCTGCTACTTCATCCGATCCAGCACGGGCTGTAATTTTTGTCGCGCTGCCTCTGTTTCTGCACCTCCATCGACGATGGGATGCTCTTCCAACTCATCTGCTACAACATCGTACAAATCACCCGTATCGTAGAGCTTCCAGCGTTTATCCTGCGCCCATCGCTTTAAGTAATACCCCTCCTTACCCCATCCGGGCAGAGGATCGTGATGGGCAAAAATCCACTCGCGCGGCGTTCCCGTCTCGCCCTTTAACTGCGGCAAAAATGACACCCCATCAAACACATCATCTTCGGGCAAAGGCGTGCCAGCCATATCCATCATAGTGGGCACAAAATCGCTGCAATCGATCAAATCATCACACACAGAACCCGGTGGAATCGTACCCGGCCAACTCGCAACAAATGGCACCCGCGTGCCCGCATCAGTCGAAAGCCCCTTTCCCCCCTGGAACTCGCGACCATTGATAATAGAAGTCACCTGACGGGGCGACCCATTATCGCCAATAAACAAAAGCAGGGTATTCTCTCTCAGACCGAGTTCATCCAATTTATCCACAATTCGCCCAATCACCACATCCATATACTCAACCATATCTTTAAAATACTTCACCCCACTATCGTGTCGGTTTTCAGACCATATTTCACTATGGGGCGTGGGTTCAAACGGACCGTGTGTCAACGCCA
>JAODVQ020405515.1:0-11028 GCA_025400075.2 Phenganax stokvisi | reverse complement strand
TACAAAACATAAAAGCCAAAGCGCTTATGAAAAGTCTAATCACCTGCTGTGAGTGAGGACCGACTCCCATACACAAAAAATGGCTTCAGTTGTTCTGGGTACATGTAAGATAGAAGCTCACACTCACGACATGAAAGAAAGAATGAAGATAGGTGAGAGAGAAGAGTGGAGGACTCATAGGGACTTCAAATTACTGGACATACCTGAACAATAGACAAGAAAACACAGATTATTACATTCATGGGACTTACTTACACAAACAAGGACTATATACAATAATGTGAGCAAAGCAAAATAGTTGAACGGTTACAAGAGGAATGTTATTCAAGTAATGAAATATAGATCTTACGATTAGCAGCTGTTGTATAATTCTCTGATATTAGGTAAAATATAAGAATAGTTCTCTGATAAAAAATAATAATAAATAAATCTCTCTGATATAAAAATATATATACTAGCATTATATAGGTAGCACTCACTGTTAACAAATGTAGGGCAGCATCAGTAGAGAAGCCAGCTAGCATGACACATGGCATATTGGATGCCCTGGCCTTGAGAACCAGGAATGGTGGGTTAAAAGAATCTTTTTGCCACCGGTGAACTCTCCCCACTCACCCAAGCCATCCTCATGATGAAGCAGCTCCAGCTACACCCATGACACCTAAACCAGCTCTCAGCTGGTCAAGCACTGCTTTGGTCATAAACAAAGTGTAGTGTAGCATTAGAGTGTCGCTGAGCTCCTGCTTAAATTCAAGGGTTATAGTTGCAATTGGCAATATCCATTGCACTTGCACAGGCCTCCTGAAGATCACCATCAGTACCAGCATCCTTTATCTATCAATATATATAATAGTTTGTTTGATAATGCAACTCACATAGGAATAATAGTTACATTTTGCAATAGAAGCACAACTTCTGCATTTGGAACATCATCCACAGATATACAGAAGAAAAAAATAAGTAAATGAAAAATTCTCCAAATTTAAAAATGTGACATCCCTATCTCGTCTCCTCTCCTTTTTGAGCAATCCCTATATGTCACATGAGAGAGTTTCTTATGTTATACCATTCTGTTAGAAAGTTCTTAATGAAAACAAAGTTTTATTGGTTGCCATTGAGACAGAATGATGTCATAGTTACCATGCAGAGAGTTTCTTGCGGCCTACCATTAGACCAAGTTTGCTTGTCAGGGACCCTTCTGTCATTTAATAAAAACAATCTGATTAGTTGCCATGGCAACAGAGTGACATCATAGTTAATGTGGAGAAAGTTTCTTGTGGTCTAAGTTTGGTTGTCAGGAACCCTTCTGTTGCAAAGTTATTTATGATAACAATTTTGCTTGGTTACCATGGTGACAGTGACACCATAGCAAAGTTTTATGTAGTCTACCTTTGGACCAAGTTTGGTTGTCAAGTACCCTTCCGTTAGAAATTTATTAATAAAAACAATTTTGATTGGTTGCCTAAGCAAAACAGAGTGATGTCATAGTTGCTATGGAGAGTTTCATGTGGTTTACATTTGGGCCAAGTTTGGTTGTCAAGAACCCAACTGTTGCCAAGTTATTGGTGAAAACAACTTTTTATTGGTTGCCATTAAGACAGAATGATGTCATAGTTACCATGAGGAGAGTTTGATGTGGTCTACTCCTGGACCAAGTATGGTTGTCAGGAACCCTTCTGTTAGCACGGTAATATTAAAACAACTTTTAATTGGTTGCCATGGAAACAAAGTGACATCGTAGTTACCATGGAGAAAGCTTCATGTAGTCAATATTTGGACCAAGTAAGGTTTTCAGGGCCCCTTCTGTTGGCAAGTTATAAATGAGAACAGTTTTAATTTGTTGCCTTGGAGAGAGCGAGACTTGTTGGTTTCCATAGAGAGAGTTTCATGTGGTCTACCTTTGGACCTAGTTCTTGTTGCCTGAGGTGGTTTGTTTTTGTTTACAAACTTGTATGTTTGTATTTTTAATATTGGTGGTTAGTTCTTGTTTACTATGAAGGGTGATTAATGCCAAAATAGCACTCTCTTTTCTGTAATACATTTTTTGGTCAGATACAGAAATTATGCATCAGAACTGAACTCAGAAATTATGCATCAGAACTGAACTCTTTTGGATACAAAAATTATGCATTAAAGTGGAAAGTTTTTGATACAGAAATTATTATGCATTATAACTGATATCATTTTGATTAGAAATTCTGTATTAGGACCTTAGAGCTACCATACATTTTCATTACACGCAAAGTTGCGCATGCGCCGTGTACGCACAACGTGCACTAGCAACAGCAGCAGCTGTAGGTATGGCAGATACTGGTTAGCAGCAGTGTTTCCTCAAACAGCAGAGGAGAACTACCAGCCAATTTATTTTGAGGCCATCAATCTTATTACAGCATGTGTTGCACAATCTTATTACAGCATGTTGCAGATCGCTTCGATCAGCCTGGCTACAATATTTATAAGAAGGTTCAAACCCTCCTTCTCAAAGCTGCTGCATCACACCATATGAAGAGGAGCTTAAGTTTGTTATTTCATTTTATGGTTTTGATTTGGACCCTTCGCTATTGTCAACTCAGATGGAAATCTTGTCCTAGAATATTTCTGCTAGAGAGAAACATCAGGCTACAGTTTCTGGTGTTATTAACTTCTTCAAAGATTTTTCACCTGGCCAGGTTGATTTAACAACCAACTTAACACCAAGTGAGCAAGCTAGTTAGACTGCTGCTTGTTATGCCTGCAACCAATGCTCAGAGTGAGAAATCGTCCAGTGCTGTGCGACGTATTAAAACATACTTACTGTCAAGTATTAGTCAGAAGCGCCTAAACCATTTGATGCTACTCCACGTTCAGAGGATAAAACCTGATAACCTGGACCTCATTGATGTTGCTAATGATTTTATAGCAAACCTAACCTCATTGATATTGCTAATGATTTTATAGCAAGCAATGAACACAGGAAGCATTTCTTTGGCATTGAGTTTAAGCAGCCAGATAGGTTATAGATCATTTATTATACCTCTCTCTGAAATGTTGATAATTCAATTGTATAAAAGATGTATGTACCATGTGATATGGTGTGTTTAAGTTAATCCTTGCTTATCAACACCTAATTAACACCTATATGCTGACAGGCATTTGAAAGAAAGCCACGCAAGCAGTTATCTTGCGTATATTTTCCCTTCAGAGTGGCAAAAGGTGCTAACCGGTAAAAGTACGGGACACTTAAGGCCGCTCAGAAACAAGGCAAGCTTTATTAAATTATTGGAGGCCTTATAGCATGCTAGCAGAGGTGGAGGAAGAATTTCTTAGTGTGGATTTGTTTCTGATAATGTACTAAAGTATTAGCTATGCTTTGTGTAGCTAAGGTTGAATACTGTGCAGGCTATTTCTTCTTTAGCTATGTCAACCTGATCTATGGTGTGTGTGATAAGACAATTAGATTGTTTTGGCATCAAACATCAAAGCAAGACGATTTTTTGAAAAGAACCAAGCAGAATTACTATTTTAGGTCAGTTCTTTTCGAAAATAACTTACCTAGATCGAACTGAACAGCACTTCAGACACAGTGCTTTACCAACTGAATGCTGGTGACAAATATGTATAGCTGGTTGTTATATGGTCGCGTCACCAAGCTTTGAATTATATTTTTCATTGTGTTTATGTTGTACTGTGGTACCCATACTGTGTGCCATGCAAAACATGACCTTCGTGTTTATCATCAGCATACGCTCTCACAATGTTTGCAAGCGTATCGCGACTGAGTCTTGACCTAGATACAGTGCTGTTTTTATAGGAGTGGTAGATAGGAGGGGTGTTGTCAGTTTCAAAGGTCATGAACTCTATTAACAATATTAATCTTTTGCTCCTATGTAGGCAAAGGACCAAAAGGTTGTGTATATACCTTGTCTGTGTGAGAAGCTGTACAGTGGACACAAAATATGTAAAAGGGTACACTTCATGTGCAAAATTAAATAGTGCACGCTATGGTGAAACTCCGCGTTTGTAGCTTTTCACAAGTGCAAACTTCCCTATTGCTGTATTATAAAAATATTCATTTCATGATTACAATTTTGCAGTTAGTCAGAGGTGTGCTTACTAGAGACATGATACATGCAAAGACAGCTGTGGGTGTACATTCATTAAAGGACAGAGTGCTTAAATAATCAGGAGTGCAGCCATTACCAAGCGCCTACCATCAAACTTCCACAACTCTTGTTAAGTACATACACTGGTCTGAAGAACACCTCATGCAAGCTACAAAGTCAGTGCAAGATATGGGGTATGGTATCTGTCATGCTGCAGATGATTATGAAGTGCCTAGGTCTACATTACATGACAGGCTCTGCGTAAGCACCTACCGGGAGGCAATAGTGGGCCCACAATGTAGCTGATGAATGAGGAAGAAAGTGAACTGGCGGAGTTTCTTATTGGCTGCGCATTAGTTGTGTTTACAAAGTCACAAAGTCTGGTTATTAGTTAGTGAAAGATTAACTAAGGATAAAAGGTAGAGTTGTAATGGTCACTCATGGCTGGTGGGACTCCTTTAGAGGGTGCCATCCTAATATCACTCTCGGGACAGCCTCACTCACTCCTTTTATATGCCCAGATCACAAGGGCATGAGAGTGGCCTTGTATATAGGTATTGGCATGGTTTTGCTAAGGGAGCTAATGTATTGCACTATAGGAAAAAAGTTTTCCATCTTCTCCTTTTCATTCAAGAGCCATAACTCAAAAATCGAAAGTAATTAGGACTTTAAATTTTGTATGCAAATTGGTTTTGATAACCTCCTGTGCAACGTCACACTGAAATTTTTGTAAACAATTTTGTTTACATGTAAACTATGGAGGGTGATTAATGCCAAAATAGCACTCACTTTCCTATAATACATTTTTCTGTCAGATACTATAATGGATGATATATTGTGTTCTCTAAGTTTTCTTTCTTTGGATAGAGAAATTCTACATCAGAATTGACCTATTTTGGATACAGAAATTCTGCATCTGAACTGAACTATTTTGGATACAGAAATTCTGCATCAGAACTAAACTCTTTTGGATACAGAAATTATGCATCAGAACTGAACTATTTTGGATACAGAGATTATGCATCAGAACTGAACTCTTTTGTTCATTCTTGCTTCAGAATTGACATCCTTGGAAGACAGGATATCAAATGAGTACCGAATATGAAACGCAAGCGTAGTATAGAAGTGCTGTGCATTAAATAGGAAATGCCCTGCACAACGATGGAGTGGTGTATCAGAACTCTTCAGCGTGTTTTGAGCGACCTCTCTCTTTCTGACGACGGGAGATACTTTGATTTGGATAGCCACAGTACACAATTACACCTTGTCTATAGGGAACTCGTAGCGGCAGAGCTACTTGGAGAGCCAGTGGGCCCCGCCCTGAGTTTAGTGAGAGAGGCTACTCGCATTTTTGATGATTTGAATTCTGATAGCCGTGGTACTGTAGCGGGACCAACTTATCAAGCTCTGTTACCTACTAAAGGATCTATTGGCACACCTCACTTTGTTATTCCATTTAATCAGCTCGCTAGTCTACTGGAACGCAGGTTTACAGTACCTCATATATCTCAAATCCCTACGAGTATCCATCCGTACTGTGCGTCAAAGAATGTCAGATTATAATCTCAGTGTGAGGGATATCTATATTCAAATCAATGATTCTGACCTAGATGCCATCGTGAGAGATATTATGTTACAGTTGCCAACCTGTGGTAACAGGCAGATGCAAGGATATTTATTAGCTCGTAATGTATGAATTCAACAGCATCACATCAGAGAATCACAGAGAAGAGTTGACCCGAGTGGCACACAGATGAGACGGCTCTTTACCATTCACAGAAGAAGTTATCAAGTTAATGGTCATTAGCCTTGTGGCATATAGACGGCAATCATAAATTAATACGGTAAGTAATTATAGATTAAACAATTGTTTTACAATGTGTGTGCTACAGGTGGAAGTTCATCATACATGGTGGAATCGTTGGCTTCAGCCGAATGATTGTGTATTTAAGATGTACCACTAATAATCGTGCTGACACTGTCTTTACCTGCTTTATGGAGGCTGTTCAGAACTACGGCCTACCTTGTTGTGTCTGTTGAGATAGAGGGGGAGACAACGTTCATGTAGCAACTTTCATGCTGCAGCATCCAGAACGTGGGCCTAGCAGGGGGTCTTTTATCACTGGGCGAAGTGTACATAACTCAAGAATTGAACGTTTATGGCTAGATTTGTTTGAGGGATGTACAATCATGTTCTATAATGTATTTTATTCACTGGAAAAGAATGGGTATCTTGATGTAGATAACCAAATTCATATGTTTAGTTTACATTACGTTTATCTGCCAAAAGTGGAATGCAGTCTTCAGGCCTTTCAGGCTAGTTAGAACAATCATCCAATGAGTTCAGCAAGAGGAATGTCACCGGAGCAGTGGGTTGAAGGTCTGGCACTCTTTGGTGACTTTTCTCACCACACAACTACGGTCAGTAATGCCATAATATACATTGTAAAATTTCACCTCGCTACTTCTTTGGTGCTAATCTTATTAATAAACTTAGGTTCATGAGGCTACATACAGAATTGATTGGAATGCTCCCTTCTCAAGTGACAATGATGTAGACTCGGTTGTTGTCCCACGCATAGAGTGTCCTCTGTCAGCAGATGATATGGCTCAGCTACAGGTCGAAATCGTCCCAACTGATGAAACAGATGATTGTGGAATCAGTCAGTATATCCAAACAGTCGAATTTGTTTTATCTAAGGTAGATGTTAATATTTTTATATAATATATACATCATATTAAACCAACAAATCAATATTAAAATTTTAATTAAGTCCAAAGCCACCATGGCTTAGAATAGCAAATATGAAGTTCTCTTTGAACTCTGAGAAAGAATTATACTTCGTGGGCAATGTGAGAGACAGACTACAGGTAGAGGCTGTAGGATATTGGTTCTGATCATTGAAATGAAGTGAAGCATGCACTGGAAAAGCCATCGCAGGAACAGCATCACTTCCTGTGAAAAATGAGAGGATATCTTCCTCAGTGGTCTCTCCGTCTATTAGAATCATGGTTTGGTAAACAATGCCTGTCTTGATTAAAGAAACTCATTTTTAATTTCACCCAGCAAATCCTTGAAAAAAATTTGCTCTTAAGCATTAGCTGAGCTACCAGCTGGGGAAAATTTCTTGTTTTCAAACAAGTTCAGTATAATATCTGGAGACAAATACAGGCAATTGATATGTATAGCTACACAGTATTGAATGATACCTGGATCAAGAATGGAATTTGCAGATTTCACAAAGAGCTCCCGGAAAATATGTGGGTTGCTCGCTTTCTCAGGTCTTCATCATCTTTACTCAAATATAGCTACAGTAATCCGATCAAGATGATTACCAGCATAATTATAACGGACAAAATTACCTCTTCTGCACATTTTTTCACTTCATAGTTAGGTATCTCTTCTATGTCAGGATAAATTTTACATACATCACAGCCAGCAATATACTCATAAAACGAAGGTGCAAAAAATGGGTAGCCTGAACCCCCCTGCACAAAAGACATTCCAACTAGAAATCCTCTTTTTATACACTCCATCCTGCAAAATCACCATAGTATTAAAGTGACAAGTGCTGCTAAAATACCTGAGCTTTAGTAGAATCATATCGAAAGACAAGTTTTCCATCTTGTCCTTCACACAACATTTGAGTATCTTTACCCAACAATTGCCACATCTCTCTTGTGACCCCACCAGTGTCACGTCCCAACTCACCAACAAACCAGGTCTAGGAGCAAAAGTGTGAAAAATGATGGCAGTTGTAATAAACGTACAGTTATTCGTTTGAATGGGTTAAAACTCTTCTTGCGCATTTCTTTCAAGAGGTCTTCCAAGACATGCACCCTTCGAACCTGAAACTCAAACACATCATCACCCAAATACGATCTTTGATTTGCAAGAATATCCTTTAGAGGTGATCCTGACCTGTATTAAGAGATCACACATCTATCTATGAGCACAGGAAAAAATGAACTTACTTGAAATTATGAGTAGTAATAGAAACATTTTGTTGTTCTTGACTAACCGTAACAACATAATCAACCAATTCACTCTCAGTCTGAGCAATATCACTTGAAACATCCTGAATTAAATCAAGTGTAGCAGTATAAAAGTACTAACTTTAGAAATGTTACTAAAGAAAAACCAATCCAATGGGATACTGTGAAAGAATACAATTTCGTTGCTCTTGTACTAAATTTAGCATTTACGTATTGTTACACTTGCTGTAAGGTATCATTACTATAGGTAATGTAAACATTAACAATTCTAACATTATCAGACATACTGTAGAATTAAAGAAGACCAGGAAATCCATCATTGAGACATTTTCATCATTCTGAATATTATTATAAAGTAATATTTATAAATCAATCCTATTGTACTTCGCCTTACAATAGAAATATCCGATGAAACGTGTAAGTCTGCTTGTATAGGACAGACATGTATTTTTGCTTGCTGTACTACCTCTTTGAGGTATTGTACAGTATACCCACCTGGTGGAATAGGTATAACTTCTAAAATCCGACTACGACTACCAACTCTCAGCAACTCATAACCGCCAGCTTCCTTTAGTTTTGGAAAACTCCACTACCTCCCACTTTATTTCATCGCATTCTGAATCCTCCAAAAAGGTTTTCTTACCTAGATCTGTAAAGAACAGCTATTTATTATGACTAAGAACACATAGAACTTAACAGACCGATTTGGTTGGATTGGGGTATATACCTACCAGTGCCTGTCTTAACGTACACCTTAGGGCAGCAGGGAACATGTCATACAAAATCGGTGTAATTACACCTACAGACTGATGTCACGCCAAAATCGGTCCGCGTAAAAAGCGGTCCGGGGGACCATTTATGGCTGCCAAAATGAGTCCCTTGGTCCAGTTTTAGCCTGTTAAATCAGGTCCCCGGTCCACTTTTGGTGGCCAAAAATCAGTCCGGGCGGACTACTTATGGACCAGGACCAACATTTTCGTGACACTAACCGCAGTTTTTAGGCACATACCTGCCGAGATCAACACAATCCTCTGGTTAGCTGCTATAGTCATGTCCTGATCATTACTCGCCAAACACATGAACTCATGACTCCATGTAGACACTTTCTTTTTCTTGCTACCACCCTTAGAATGAAGCCTTCTTGGCCCCCTTGCTCCAAAATTGAAGAGAGTGTTCCTCTCCGTGTGAATTCTGCGGTCGCAACTGGACTGGAATGTACCACGGGTGGCTGCACGTGAAGTTGAGGCTACCACAGACTGAGACGGTGAGTTGGTTGAGTTTCCAGGGTTCCCAAGGCTGAATAGTTCAAGTATTTTAACACTGCGTTGTTAGCGCGCTCGTGCTCAAGTGCGATGGGGCGTTACCGAAGTACTGCTAAAGTACTGCCATTACACACCAAGGATAATGTTTCATGATAAAAGTGGGGCGGCCTGAGCTGCCTCTGCCACCCCGTCTCCTAAGGCCCTGGTCTTCATGTGTCTATGTCATTGGTAATCTGTTGTATTTAGGTGAACCCAGTCTGTTGCGTGTCACAGTAGTCATTTTTCTGAGCTTAACCCTGGTATCACTAATGTGGCTTGTTGAGAATACACACTTTTAAGGGTTTATTGTGATGCCATGAGACTGAATCCTTTGTAGTGTCATGACCAGCCATCGATCATCTTCCACGTCGTCTTTACCAAACACCAGAATGTCATCCATGAGACACACAACGCCATCAAGATCAGATAGATTTGTGCTCATCCATTTTTGGAAGTGCTTAGGTGCACTGGCTATCATAAATGGTAACTTCAGGAGTTTATATCGACCAAATGGGGTAATGAAGGTGGTAAGATGTTCTGATTATTCTGCCAATGGTGTTTGCCAAAACCCACTATTGGCGTCTTGCTTGCTGAAAACCTTTGCCCCTGAGAGTTGGGCTAGAACTTCATCGACTCATGGAAGGGGATGTATTTCTCTTTATACACACTGATTAAGTGGTTTCGGAGTATGCTAGACCATTTCCTTCTGAGCTTGTTGGTATACACAGATCCAGAGTCTGAGTCCCTGCTGGGAGAACTCTTACAGTAGTTTCCATCGTCTCACCTCAACATGCCTAACAAGCCCATGTGTGTCTTCTAAATAGTGTGTGCAAACTTACCGCCATCCATTTGTCCTTGATGTGGTGCTGTAGGAAGAGAATGTCTGCACAGTAATGGCACCTCTCCGACTATATGTTGAATCTCTTTTAAGTTTTTCCTATTACACTCTCTGCATGTATCATTCTTTTGTTCTCTTGTGAATCCTACTCAGTGCTGTTATGGCGTGACTCAATCATTTCACATAAAAACTCCCATCACGTACAGATTACCACTGGACAAATAAGATTTTGCAAGAACTGATCTAGACATAAGCTCTTTATGTCTGGAGCCCCTCTTGAATCAACTTGGAAGGTTATGAGATCTGCTCTGTAGCTGTTGCAATGAGCCTGGTCCACCAGGTTTGTATACTTGGCCCTCTTCAATTCGGCTGCTTTGATAAAGTTCAATTTGTAGCAGTCAACTCCACAAACATAACAGATTTGTTCATAGTGTCCCACCAGACAATGTCTAGATGCAGGTTAGATGGCACCACATTACAGGAAAATGAGTAAGGATCATCAAAGTCCACAGTCATTGTTGATGTTCCAGGAAGGTTGCACTTAACAGCTGTAGAGATTTCACAGAGGATCAGGTCATGATAGATATTGTAATGTTGTAGATCACGAGCAGAGGAGTAGTTATTGAGAACATGAAGAAGAGACTTGTAGAGTTTCAGCATAAGAAAAAAGTGATAATATTTCTGACACATACAGAGGCGTATATAGAAGTGACTGATGTGTGAACAATAATGATGAACACCACAAAACATGCTAACATAACCAATACCCACAATACAATACTAACATGACCAATAGTTATTCCACATCTCC
>JAODVQ020405406.1:0-11028 GCA_025400075.2 Phenganax stokvisi | reverse complement strand
GTTGGAATTAGAATATTTGCAACAGAGTCACAGAAATAATGAGGAGTATGTTCAGGAGGAGCATTCTCTAAATCTGATTTACTGGTAACCCCTGTCATTACAAGTAATGTCTTCATTCCATTGTCTCTACCAAATTGTATGTCAGTGTTCAATCTAGAGGAATAGGTAAGTTCTCTATTACAGGTAATGTGTAATACAGAGTGTCTATCATCAGAGGTTTCTATTTTATAAATCTAATTACCTGTCTCCTATCATTAATGTTCTAGATCGATCAAGATTAGTGCTGGAAGAAAAATCATCAATAATTAAGACTACCATTATTACTCATATTTACCTTTCTTCAATGACTTTCATTAATGGTGGGTGTGGTTTCCCCAGTACTACTGGCTGCCTCTCAGCTCCTACTGCTACAGCTCTCACTAAACACCCAGTACCTAAGGAAAACAAGAGTTATAGTGTCTGTTTCACAGAGAGTGTGGAGTTGCTGACCAGGGTATTTGATATACCCAGCACTGGGAAGGAATGGGTCCTCATTTGTAGCAATGAAATGACATGCTGGATTCTTGAGGTAAGTAATGGCCTTCATCAATTTCATGATATTGAAATGATGATCATATCCCACTACCACTGCACTGATCTATAAACACAATACTCTAACAGTGATCAGGTACTAATAGAGTGAGTTACATCTTGTTCCAGTGATGTTTCCAACATTCCTGCAATACTATCTGCAACTACATCTTCCTACAAGAGGTCAGAGTTCATGATATGCACCAGGAGAGGGTTATATACTGACCCCAGGTCCAGTGTATGAGATGCCCTGTAGTCTCAGCTCTTCGCCAAACCCAGTCATTCCAACTAGATACACCTTCCCTTGCAGTTTTAGTGTATGTCTTAGATAGTGTGCAGCAATATAACCAACGGAGAACACTTCCTCCTACAGAGAAAATGGTGGAGGATATGACCACTAATGATGACTACCTCAAACACTGTCATTTCTAATTTCTTGAAGCGCTGCATGTATTCCTGTCTAGATTTTGAACTGTTATTTGTCACAAACCCAACTTTCTTCCCCTACACAACGTCAAACACCGTAATAGAACTAAATGTTGTAATCCAATACCTTTGATCTAAGGTAAGCGAGAGCATCACGTGCGCCAAGTACAGGATCTCCTGGTCCGGTCCAGAGAACACCTATACAGACACAAACTAGTATCACACTATCAAATAATCTCTAACCATCGCAGTCGAAGAGTACAGTATCTATATCTTGCAGTAACTTCTCCCAATCCTCCTGCAACTTCAGCTCTTTCACCATCTTCGCCTTACAAATGCACTTTACACCTTTGAACCGGATATTAGGATCACGTGAGTCGTTTCCGTCATACAACGTAATTAACCAATATTGTGCAATGAAACCGCACATTCCAGGCTGTACTTGTTACAAGGAACACAGTGCGTGCTGTAAAAACGTAGGAAAAGTTGTCTTCCGTAAAACAATACAGTTGGAAGGAAGCGATCATAGTTTCTCTGCTGTCCCCTGAATGACCCGCGATATCTTCAGACGATCCTGATGTTTGAGACGGTACGCGGAAAAGCTTGTGAGCCGCGACACTACTGATCTGGTGAGTGCGGGGGGGAGGCTGCGGTGTGGTGGGACTGTACGGCCCAGTTTGGAGGGAGACGAGATTAGGGAAGACTGGCTCCTGGGAGGAGCTAGATGGTCGGCAATTTTTCCGCCGCGGCGGCGGCGGAAAGAAGGCAGCGCGTAAGAAAATGGCTTCCGTGTGGTTGGCTTTCAAACACTAGTTCTTACAAGCCAGACACGTTTTTACTGTTTGACTCTCACACCCGGAAGACTATCCTTGTTATTGTTGCTGCCCACCGCTTATGTAGCGAGAAGAGCTGGTGTCTACAAGGCCGTCCACTAGCCGTACATCTTACATCCTGATACAGAACAGCATGAGACAAAAATTACACACAAAACGGCCATTCAGTGAAGGACCAGTTTTGATAGCCTCATTTGTAGCAAGTGCTGTAGCTGACTAACAGACTAAGAAAGAGTGCTGTTAGAGGTGTATGTAGTAGAGGAGCCACTCCTTCTTTGTGGTGAGAGAAACCTACCTATAGCCTAACCAACACACACACACAAGAGGTCAAGATATGAAACAGATATTTCACTGTTCTCTCATAGCTGTATAGACTAACAAACAGAGGATAGAGTGTAGGAAACATATTATACTGGCAAACTGCAACCTATGTATGAGAAAGGCAGGAAGTGCAGTTGGTAGTTTTCTCTGTCATAGACAGTGGCAGACAGTCTGACTAACTCTCTAGACTCAGTGCTCCTGTCACCTCATCACCCTACCCTACAACACTGTCCCTGCAAATGACTTGGCTCTTGCCAACTCTCAGTCTCCCTATAAGGAGGGTTGGTGTGTGTGTCTTTCCCTCTAGGCTGACTGTTTGTCAACTAGTAGAGTGTGTTCAGGTCCTCTCCCTTCAAACAATATTCATGATATAAGTACTATACCAGTGAGATATTGGTGCACTGGAACCTGCTGTAGTAGTATAGAACTGCAACAATTAGATATTCATGGTCTCAGTGAGTGGCCTTGTGTGCTGACACTCTTCTGGCTTCTAGATGGAATGTGAGGAATGTCATTCCACTTGGCAGTGTTTGTTGCCAGAGAAACGCTGTTCAGTGATCCTAACACTCTACTAATCACCTTTATTTTAGATCAACATTGTCCCTAACTACATCAACTATCTCCCACTGACACACTTACTTTACTATCAACATTATGTTCATCTATGTTGAAGTGTCTTGTTAACATCTTTCTTCTCCTCCTCTGTAGTTCTAGTAATGCAGTGTGGCGTGAAACGTAAACGCAGCCAGTCCACCACTGAGTTTGATATAGAACATCAACATACTCTCTTCGATCTCTCTATGATGAAACTGCACCAAGAACACATGAGGAATGGAATGGAACCACGTCTTGTTAGATTTGTCCTCATCAATAATGCTCTCAAACTACTGCAGATGCACATGTTGAGATTGGAAGAAGAAGATGCTCTTGGTTCCATGGACTATGATGGTGCCAGCAGTCGTTTCTTTACCAACACATTTCGTCATGGTATTCCTAGACCTCTCTCTCCTCTGGCTTCTCCTGCCAAGACCTTAAAGTTAGACCAGAACCCGCTCTTGGTGGCTACTCCCTTCCAGAATGGAGAGGAATGTGAAGAGGAAGAGGGACCAAGAACACCTGTAACACCACCACTAAATGAAGAGAGAAAAGTTGGACTAGCTACAGTCAATAGTCTAGTCACTGTCAACCAGTCTTCATCTACAAATGGCCATGTCAGCAGACATTCCTCCACTGCTAGTGGGATTGAATTTCATCAGTCATCTACCACAACTAGTCCCAGGAGAGAATGTCAGGAAACATCCTCCAACACTACTGGAGCCACCTCCACTTCTTCTTCGGCCTCGCTACCTTCTCCTCCTATTTTAGAGCACATTTCACTTGAACCCAGCGCACAACTTGATGTCACTCCTAGTCAAGATTTCGCAAAAGTAGACACTGCAATTTACGATTACGATGTTCCTGGAGGAAGTAGTTCATCATCATCATCATCTTCTTCTCGGACATGTACAATGCAGGCTATTGGAACACCTGTTGTACAGAATGGTGGTACTAGTGTTGAAGATAGAGATGGCTCTGAGAGCCCGCCTGATCCAACTACTGAATCAGACTTTCTTGATGAGCTAGACCACATAGTCAACCTTCTAATGACGTGAGATATCATTCAATGTCTGTATATGTGTGTGTGCCCAGCTCCCCTCACATCTTCTACCACTTTATTCTCACCTGCTTTTGTGCACATTTTTATATCTTGTGTAAATTCAACAATTTCTCAGCTTTCACTGATAATTCAGGTTTCCGCAAGCTCCCATACAGTCACTTGCTTCTCTCTGTTCTCATGCCAACCGCTGTACCATGCTCTGATGATATTGTACATCTCAGTATTCAATACTGTTTTATGGAAATCTATTATTATTATTATTATTATTATTATAAAGAGTCAATTTATTATTATCATTATTATTATTGTTGTAGTCGTCTATTTTTGTTCCTGGCTTTTGTATGATACAAACATGTCCTTTTTGAGACTGTTGTTTTATTAATGACGCAATTATCGTGACCGGTGACGTCATAGTTATGATGGTGCGTGTTAATAAGAATCACGGGACTGAATTTTCACCTTGTGAATCTTTAACTTTGAGCGACGCCTGTCGTATTCCAGAGCTTTACTTGGGGCTATGGATGGCATGAGATTAATAAATTATTTACACCAGTGAGTTTAGTTCTATTGTTGTCTCGAGTGGTGCTGCTAAGGTCCAGAGAGAGATGGCGGCATTACTAGATGATGATGGACTCAATAACGACTCGAGAGATAACGGCATCGCTAGAGACAGCGCTCTACCTAAGCGATTCCCTCCAGAGGTTAGTTGAAGATTTCTAGTTAAACCTAAAAAGGTTACAAAGCCAAACAGCCGCAGAACGGTGCGATGGAGTATAAACTACATCTCGTGGAGCCGAGCGATGCTCGATTGGAACACCTCACTACACAGATGAAATGGCGAGTTGAGGAAGGAGCTGGAGAGGCAATCTATAGACTGGGAGTTAAAGACAGTGGAGAAATACTGGGACTGGAACCAGAGGAAGTTGAGAAATCTCTGGAAACCATGTCTAAAATGGCCGATAAGTAAGCCTATAAACTAAAATGTGTAATACATTATAATGGTGTAGGATTGGAGCAAGTGTGAGGATAGTGAAGAGGTACAGGTGTGAGAGTGGTGAGAAGGAGGTTGTGGAGGTGATGGTACAAGAAGGAAGGGGCTCCTCTCAATGTGCTCATTACCTAGAGCCCTGTGTAGCAGTCCTGGGTCCAGTCGAAGCAGGGAAAAGTACTCTGCTAGGTGTCCTCATGGATGGACAGCTAGATAATGGCAGAGGACAGGCAAGATTGAATCTTCTTCGACATCGTCATGAACTGGTTTCTGGTCGGACCTCATCCATTAGTCATGGGTTCATTGGTTTCAACGAGGAGGGAGAGGTAATGAACTATGAAAATTGTGGCAGTATTCAAGAGATATGTCAGGCCAGCACTAAACTACTAACTCTCATTGATTTGGCTGGACATCGAAAGTATCTCAAAACAACAATGTTCGGGTTGACTGCATACCAGCCAGATCTGGCAATGTTGGTGGTTGGAGCTGACACACAAATTGGTAAAATACATATTTTTATTTGAGGTTAAAAAAATGTTAGCTCATAAAAACCAGAAATCAAGAGTAGGCCTGTTATGAAAATAGGCACCAGTCTGAGAGCGATAAAATAAAAACGGTGGAGATGCCGGGGATTGAACCCGGGGCCTCTCACATGCGAAGCGAGCGCTCTACCACTGAGCTACATCCCCACGCGATAACCACTTTAGCGGAAGTAGACGTAGTTAATAGGAATTCCTCCTTTTCAGATGGGCCAACTCAAGATCAGATGTGTTTCTCTGTTGCCCTGGATCTAGCTGTGTTTGTTGTTATAACTAAAGTGGACAAGTGCAGTCAGGAACAAATAGAACATACCACACACAACATATTCAATAATTTGCTCACTGGGAAATTACCATTACTTGTTCATACTGAAAATGATGTAACTGTTGCAGTTGAAAGTTTTAGAGATGAAAAGTAAGTCACTGTGAACCTCTGCTCTAATAGTGTTCCTCACTTCCAGAATGATTCCTGTGTTTCTGGTCTCCTCTGTGACTGGAAATAACCTTCATTTACTCCATAAATTCCTTTTCCTCCTCCCTACTAAGACCACACCCTCTAGACACCAATTGCTGAGTCAGCAGCCAGCTGAATTTCATGTCGATGAGTTATTCAATGTTGAGGGAGTTGGACTAGTGCTGGGAGGAATATTGAAAAAAGGTGTTGTTGAGGAAGAGGAGGACAGTCTATTGATTGGTCCTGATGCTAAGGGTGATTTCATTAACACAGTAGTGAAATCAATTAGATACAGAATAGACAGAGCTCCCTGTCATCAGCTGATGGCTGGACAGGCAGCCACTGTTACTGTGTCTGGTATTGATCGTGGATCTGTTAGAAAGGTATACATACCATTTTCTCTCTCACAATATAATTACTCACCTGTTCAGGGGACAGTACTAGTCTCTGAGAAAGTACTAGGTGAATCAGCCAACAGCTGTTCAGAGTTTGAAGTTGAACTTGAATTACTGGAGGCTGCAAGTTCCTCTAGAGTCAGAAGAGGTTTCCAGGCAACTGTGTACATCTCCTCCATCACACAGAATGTTGTTATTGACAACATCATTAACAGAGTTAGTATAATAATTATTAATAATATTCATACTAATTTGATGGTACTTCTTGTGTTGCAGGATTCCCTAGTGAGAGGTGACAAGGCATGTGTCAGATGCCGTTTCCTACATCATCCAGAATTCCTGAGAGTTGGTGATCGGCTAGTCATGAAAGAAGGTCCAACCAAAGCTACTGGAGAAATTTTAAAACTCCTCCCCCTCCTGACCACACCCACTAACCATAAACACTCCAATTAAAACACACCAACCACCATTATTTTGAGTTTATTTTTATACCATGAATATGTATGTATATATCACTGCACAGAAAAAACTATTTTAACCAACTATTATTCATTTAGGATGGTCTAGTAACTGTGACATCAGTACAGTTTGCTAGGTCTGTACGAGAAGGATAGAGGACTAACAGCTGGTCTCTCTCATCCACAACTCTCACTTGCTCCACCCTCAATCCTGACACTGCCCCCATCATTTTAGCCACACCCACTAGCAAGGAATCCATTACAGTCTTGGTAGTTTGCAGGCTATCAGATGAAGTCACCTCAACTAGAACATCAACTGTGGTCTCTGATATCTGTCAATAGAGAGTGAAATATGATAATGAGTGAGTGCTGTGTGTACCTTTGAATTCTCAGAGTTAGTGAGAGGAGGCAGAGAGAGGACTGTATCTCTCTTATCTTTAAAATATACCATCTCTTCTTTCTCTACATATTGTAGATACCTGTTATATTAAATAATCATTACTGACATCTCACAAACAGTGTTACTGACTTGTAAAGAGAAGCTGCTGCTGTATCTACACCTTTAGCCTTCCTCCCTCCACTACCTGGCTTATTAGCCTCCACATGACTCAGAAACTCCTGCACTTTGACCTCTTCACCCCAACCCAATGGCTGCATTACTATATTAGTTGCTGCGGCAACAAGGTATGTTATAGGTGGTGTCAGTTTGGCAAGGTCATGAGTAGCAATGGTAGCCAGTCGCCGGCGTTTGCACACGGTATCATGGAGCCTCGTCTGTAACGCAATAAACTCTCTCATTTTCTCCTCATCTGATAGGTCAACTCCTTTCATTATTGAATACACTAGATAGGGCCGAATACGTCTGGCACTGTCTGTAGCAACCACTATCACCTCAGACCCAGGTTCAGGTCTTAAAATAGTCAACTCTGGAATTTGAAGAGAGAATTCAACATCGCTATCTTCTTCACTTTCTTTCTCCTTCACTACAGTCTTCTTCTTTCCTTTTTTCTTCTCTCCAGCTCCACCTTTCTTTACAGCAGACTGTGGAGCATGAGTAGCTAGATAGTCCAGTACTGTCTTTGGTTTATTAGCTCCATGTTGTGCTACTAACTTCAGCAGCCGACGGTCTTTAAGGGGATTATCAGTCAGTTGGAGAGTTTTCAATTTAGAACAGTTAGCCAACTGGTATGGGAAGGATGTTAACTGATTATTATGAGCTTCGAGTACTCTCAGAGATGACAGGGAATTAATGATATCAGGATCCAATGAACAGAGTGAGTTGTGAGATATTTTAAGTTCCGCTAGTTGTGGAGTGAGAGAGAGAAATGATGGCAGAGCTGTCAAATTGTTTCCTGTAACATCCAATTGGTGAAGATTGGATTGAATGTTGTTTGCATCATGATCTGGGAATGATTGATCAGTTAGTGAGTTTGAGGAGAGAATGAGTGTGTGGAGAGAAGGGAGGAGAAAGAGAGAGGCAGGGAGAGATGCTAGTTGATTCCTTGAAACATCAAGCAGTCGTAGTTTCGCGAGAGAACCTAGTTCGTCTGGTAGTTGTTCTAATCCATCTTCAATAAGACAGAGTTGCAATAGATTAGATAGTGAACTAAGTCGTGACAGACCAGCCACTCCATTAAAACCACGTAACTCTAAATAATTGAGACTAGCCACTTTAAACAGATCCTCTCCTTCTTCTACATCTCTCGCCACGGCATCTGAGACAGCGTTTTTACGTAGAACCAGCTCCCTCTTCCCTCCACTCGCCGCCTCCTTGAACATTTTCTTTTACGCGCACACACACCACGTGGGTTGAGGCGTGGCTTCTGTACACGTGATGATTTTCCCGCGAGTTTGGCGGGAAAGTTTCATCATAATAAGCCTGCTGATATTGGTGCTAGGGCGGGCGTGGTGAAGAGAAGAGCTAGAGAGATATTATGGCGGGATTTGATGATCCAGGAATATATTATTCCGAGCCATTCTTCCAGGAGGAGGTTACAGAGACTGGAGGAATTTCCAGTACAGCTGCTTTGCGGCGGTTCAAAGAATTCATTAAAACATTTCTTGATCATGAAAATGTCTACTGCTATAGGTTGGTTTGTTGTTTCAAAATTACGTCTCATTTCCTAGCCCGCCTCTCTCCAGGGAACAACTCAAGAGACGCTACAATCTACACCAATACAAGTTGCAAGTGATGATGGAGGATCTGGCTAGTTTTGATGCTCAGTTAGCAGACCAGCTCACAAGGCTCCCAGCTGATTATATTCCAATTGTGAGGCTACCCCCTTTTTTAATTACTAATCATCACTTATCGTAATTAGTTTGAGGAAGCGGCAAAAGAAGCGGCTGATGAACTGACTAAGCCTAGGCCTGAAGGAGATGATGTTCATGATATGCAAATTTTATTGCAATCAGATGCCAATCCTGTTCAGATCAGAGACCTCAGAGTTAGCTCCACCTTCTTCTTTACCTCCACTACCCCTTCCTCATCCTACCACATCTCTCTCTCTCTCTCTCTCTCTCTCTCTCTCTGTCTGCAGTCAGATCATATGGCTAGACTAGTTAAAGTGCCAGGAATAGTGATTCAGGCATCAGGTCTGAGAGCAAAGGCTACTCATCTCACACTCCAGTGTCGCAGCTGTAGACACATTATTCCTAATATGAAAGTGAAACCAGGATTAGAGGGTGTGTCACTGCCTCGGAAATGTGCAGCTGATCAAACTGGTCGACCAAAGTGTTCCATGGATCCTTATTTTGTAGTTCCGGACAAATGTAAATGTGTGGATTTCCAGGTCCAATACATTTCTCTCTCTCTCTCTTTCATCTAATCTAAACTATCTCTGTAGGTATTGAAACTACAGGAGAGTCCTGATTCTGTGCCTAAAGGAGAACTGCCTCGTCACATGCAGCTGTATCTGGACAGATATCTCACTGACTGTATTGTCCCTGGCAACAGGATCACTGTCATTGGTATCTATTCCATTAGAAAGACTGGCACCAAACCTCAGAAGGTGTGGTGTGATGAAGTGAAGGAGAGAAGGTTTGTTGTGTTTTACAGAACAGAGGAGAGAAAGTGAGCAGTGCTGGTCTCAGGAAGCCATACTTGCGTGTGGTTGGAATTGAGGTTGATAGTGAGGGAACTGGGCGTTCCAGTGGACGACCTCTGACCTCCGAGGAGGAGGAAGAATTCCGTCGTCTGGCATCTCGTCCTGATATATATGAAGTGGTAGCTAGGTTAGAGCCATTCTCTGTGGGTGTGGTTTATTAATTACATACCATTTTACAGGTCAATCTCACCCTCCATATATGGCAGTCTAGATATAAAGAAGGCAATTGCATGTTTATTGATGGGAGGATCAAGAAAGAGATTACCAGATGGTCTAACACGAAGAGGTGATATTAATATCCTCCTCCTTGGTGACCCTGGTACTGCTAAAAGCCAGCTGCTAAAGTTTGTTGAGAAGGTGGCTCCAATTGGAGTAAGTGTCTGAGTCATGTGATAGTCATGTGATGTCATGTGATCCCCACTAGGTATATACATCTGGGAAAGGGAGTAGTGCAGCAGGTTTGACAGCTAGTGTCATGAGAGATCCAGTCTCAAGGAATTTCATTATGGAAGGAGGGGCTATGGTGTTGGCTGATGGGGGTGTGGTCTGTATTGATGAGTTTGATAAAATGAGGTGTGTACAGTGCATGTATAGTAGTAGTGAGTGATGTATGGGTGTTCCAGGTCTACTGATAGAGTAGCAATACATGAAGCAATGGAACAACAGACTATATCAATAGCAAAGGCAGGGATCACTACTACTCTCAACTCTAGATGTTCTGTTCTAGCTGCTGCTAACTCGGTCTTCGGTCGCTGGGACGATAGCAAAGGAGAGGCTAATATTGATTTCCTACCAACCATCCTTTCTAGATTTGATATGATTTTTATTATTAAAGATGAACACGATGTTACTAAAGACACGGTAAAATTGTTTTATCTGAAAAATATTAATTAAGAAATTATTGAAATTGTTTTTTTCTCAGAGGCTAGCTAAACATGTGATGCAGGTCCATCTGAATGCTCTGCAGCCCACTGCTGCAGCCGAGGAGATAGGAGAGGCTGAACTTGATCTTCCTACACTGAAGAAATTCATCACTTTCTGTAGACAGTAAAGAATTCTCAATGTGTCTGTGTCACTGTTATTCTGGTAACTATAACAGGAGGTGTGGTCCCAGACTATCAGAGCAAGCAGCTGATAAACTGAGGAATCGCTATGTAGTGATGAGAGGAGGAGCAAGACAACATGAGAGAGATAGAGCTAAAAAGACATCAATTCCTATCACCGTCAGGTCTGTCTGTCTGTCTGTCTGTCTGTCTGTCTGTCTGTCTGTCTGTCTGTCTGTC
>JAODVQ020405405.1:0-29775 GCA_025400075.2 Phenganax stokvisi | reverse complement strand
GTCGAATTGAGGATTGTTCGATCTAGTTGCGATACCGATGACAGAGTTCCTAACCAGAACGAATACTTCAGAGGCGCGCTCAAAACCCTCTGATAGGGCCGACGTCCAACTCACACTAAGATCCTCCAATCTCTGATTGTCGAGGCGCATCTGCACCCCCACCGAACCTTCTTGCAGCTGAGTTGTCGAACCTAAGTCGTAATTGAAGCGTCTAGCCTCGTAATAAGGAATGCCGCTGCTTTCAGGGGAATCGACTATTGGAACTACATCGTCGACTCTCACCTGAGGCACAAACTCACGCGCGTCAGTAAGTGATATCTGCCGCAAGGTGTCCCTTACCGTTCCGTCCGGCACTACGCTAAGGCTGTCGTTGACGCCCACCCGAGGATCATAGGTGCGCGCGACGCCAAGCCGAATCTGCGTCTCTTCGTCCTCGACTTCCAGCACTACGTTGTGGCGAGGCGGATCCCAACGAGGGGTCAGAAGTATCTCCTCGCTTTCGCCGGGCAGGTACTGGTACCTCGGCTCTGTAGGACTGATGAAAGGGTCGGGAATTCCGCGCTGCACTACCCAGCGACTTTCCGATCCCAGTTTTCTTGTGACCGCATTTTGAATATCGCCGAAGTTTCTCATCTCTACGCCGTCTATAGATAAAACCTTGTATGAAGGGCGGATACCGGCTTCGTACGCAGGGGAATCAGGGAATACCGATGTAACTACCACATCTCCAACCACCTGCTCGGCAGGGATCACGACTGCAACAGTGAATATCAGGAACGGCAACAGGGCATTTACCGCGACGCCGGCTAGAATGACGCCCAATCTGACGATCGGGTGTTTGGCAGCCAGACTTCTGGGAGATTCAGGGTCTTCCTCTCCCAACAGTCTGACGAATCCGCCGAATGGAAGCCAGTTGACGGACCAGACCATCTCTCTCAAAACGACCTGATCTTCATCGATCATTCGCACCTTGCCGATGGCGTCGGCCCCTTGCGGGCGCGGGTCGCCTCGTCTATGTTTACGAATATCGAGCGCAGTGCAAACTTCATCCTCGTCCTCAAAGTATCGGATAACGACTGTATCGCCCTTCGAGATGCCCTTGATCCCTTCTTCATCCTGGAATTGCGTAGCCGGGTGGATGAAGTAGTGGTTCGAACCGGTCCAAAATCCAAAAGCTCTGGGAGGGAATCCGAACCCGAACTCCAACACTTTCACTCCGCTCAGCTTCGCCGCGAAGTAGTGTCCGAACTCATGCAGCACAATGAGCGGTCCCAGCATGAGAAGCGCGACCAGAATTCCAAAGATGAGGGTGTCGGATATCAAAGCATCATCAACCTAAAACAAATACGACGCGAAGATGTTGGCCGGATGGAATCATTCAGCATGCCGCGCCAGAGTTGATTCGAATGCCCATCTAGCTGTCTCCACAGCATCTGTCAGCGTGAAATCGAACTTGGGTTCAAAAGAGGCGAGCGTCTTTTCGATTTCCAGTGCTATTTCAGTAAAGGCTATAGATCCGTTTAGAAACAACTCGACTGCGGCTTCATCAGCGCCTACCATCGCCGCGTTACATGTTCCGCCGCGGCGAGCGTACTCCATCGCCAAATCGAAACATGGATACTTATTCGCATCTAGAGGCTCAAATGTCAGATTTCCAATCTCCAGCGGATCAAAGCTATTCAGCGATCTGTTACTGCGGCGATGGGGGTAGAAGAGGGCGAACTGTATCGGATGCCGCATGTCTGGGAGATTCATCTGAGCTTTGAAGGACCCGTCCTTCATTTCAACCATTGAATGTATGACGCTCTGCCTGTGAATCAACACCTCGATGTCGTCAATCGGAGTTTCGAAGATACAGCTAGTTTCTACAACTTCAAAAGCTTTGTTCATCAGAGTTGCAGAATCGATTGTGATCTTGGGTCCCATGGACCAGGTCGGATGCTTTAGCGCCTGCTCTGGGGTTACTTTGTGCAACTCGTCTTGAGACAAATCGCGCAAGGCCCCGCCGGAGGCCGTGATGAAGAAGCGCTTAGGTCGCGAGGTCTCTCCCAATATGCACTGTAACAAGGCGCTGGGCTCCGAATCTACAGGGATGATCTTTCCATTGTTCCGTTGTTCAATATCCTTCAACTGCCGCCCCGCCATGACTATCGATTCTTTGTTTGATAATGCAACTTTCTTCCCAGCCTCAAGAGCGGCGGCGGCCAGGTCTAGTCCTTCAAAGCCCACTGTAGAGTGCATCAGCAGATCCACATCTGGGTGTGTTGCGATCTCATCTATCGGCAAACGTTTGGCAGTCCCGATTCTTTTGACGCTGGAATCTAGACAGTTGAAGTAGCGAGGCTGAAATTCTTCTATCTGGCTCTGAAGCAGCGTCAAGTTCCTTCCGGCGGTCAGAGCCACAACTTCAAATTCGTCTCTGAAGTGGCGCAACACGTCTAGAGTCTGGGTGCCGATCGAGCCGGTGGAGCCTAGAATAGCCAATCGCCTTTTCATGCCGCCCATAATGACACAAAGTATACGAATAGGAAGTTCGGAATCAGAGAATCCGTGCGATCCAGCATCCCGCCATGTCCGGGTATGGATTTTCCCGAATCCTTCACACCCCCCAATCTCTTCACCGACGATTCCATCAAATCCCCAGCTGCCGCCAGCAGTCCCACCGAGATGCCGAATCCTAGGGACCAAGCGGCGCTGACATCGAACCCGATTACCGTGACAGCCAGCCATGCGACCAAGGCCGCCGACACAATCCCGCCTGCGAGACCCTCCCAAGTCTTGCCGGGGCTTATCCTAGGCGCCAACTTACGAGAGCCCAAGGTTCGTCCCACGAAAAACGCTCCTGTATCGGCGGCAAAAACTGTGAACAACGCGATCGAGATCCACTTGAATCCATCGGGTTGAAGCGCTGTCAGGGGAAGAGACGCCAATGCGGCGGCGCTGAACGTCCCAAAAGCGAATACCGTATGACCGACAGATCTACGGTTTAGAACTCCGAAGAAGAGCAGAGCAATTACAGCCAAGCCTCCGACAAAGGCTATCGCTACATGCAGAATGACATATTCGCCAGACGCCAATGCTTCATCTTCTCTATTCAGGACGGCGAATGTAGCGGCGAGAAAAGGCAACGAAAGGAAATACGTTGCCATCAGCAGCTTCTTAGGCTTATATTTTTCGCCATATCTGCCGATGTTCGCCAGTTCTATCGCAGCCAGCGCCGCAACGACTATAGCGGCAGACGCCACACCCCAGAATCCGATCCAGAGCATTGCCACCAACAAGGGTATGCCGATTGCAGCCGACGCAAGCCGCAAGAGCATATTCGGAGGGCGACCGCCGTTTTTCGCCTTTGAACCCACGCCTCTCAAGAACATCGTCCGCTGAACATAGCGACCTTAACGAGGGCGCTCGCCGTAACGTCGATTGCGGCTACAGTACATCGCAAAGGCTTCTTTCAACTCGTCGTCGCCGAAATCGGGCCAAAGAGTCTCGGTAGAGTGGAATTCTGAGTATGCAGATTGCCAAAGCAAGAAATTGCTGATGCGGAACTCCCCGCCCGTCCTGATGATCAGATCGGGATCGGCGCTGCCGGATGTGTACAGGTAGCTTGAGAATAAATCGTCATCAACGGCATCTAGTGGAACGGCGTCTCTGATGATCCTGCGAGCCGCTTGCAGAATATCCTCTCTGCCACCGTAATCGAAAGCCAGGTTCAGTGTGAATTCAGAGTTTCCAGAGGTGAGCTCCACAGCTTGCTCGATCATATTTTGCATCTCTTCTCCGATGCGGGCGGCGGATCCTAAATGGCGCAGTTTTACACCGTTTCTGTGGAAATCGTGCATATCGTTTGCTACCGCTTCAGACGCCAAATCCATGATATGGGTGACTTCATCGTGAGGGCGGCGCCAATTTTCTGTGGAAAATGCGAACAGGGTGACTTCGGTTACCCCAAGATGCCGAAGCTTTGTGATGACTGGCTGTATATTCGCGTACCCTGATTGATGCCCCTCGGCGATCGTCAAACCTCGTCTTTCGGCCCAACGAGCGTTGCCGTCCATGATGATGGCCACATGTTTGGGAAATTGCGAATCTAGCGCCTCAGCAGGCCGATTCGCAGAAATTCGCGAATCTCCGCGCCCGTCCCCATCGTCAGGTGAAGCGGCATCAATCTTGGCGCTCAGTCCCAATTCAGCTTCTAAGAGACCATATCAGCCGCTTCCCGCGGCTCATTCCATTATCTGTGTCTCTTTGGCGTCTACCAGTTCAGCCACTTTTTCGATCGAGGAATCTGTAATGTCTTGAAGGTTCTTTGAAGCTCTTTTGCAATCGTCTTCAGAAGCCTCGCCCTCTCGCTGAATCTCACGGATCATGCTTTGGGCGTCGCGTCGAACATTTCGTATCGCCACTCTGGCATCTTCTGCGCGGCGTCGCACCATGCGGATTATTTCTTGACGGCGCTCTTGGTTAAGTTCCGGGAGTATCAGTCGAACAGTATGTCCATCGACCTGAGGGTTGATGCCCAAGTCGGATTCTTGGATGGCTCTGACTACTGGCTGAACAGCGTCGGGGTAGAAAGGCTCGATCTTAAGGCTGCGCACTCCCTCCACGGATATAAGAGCCAGCTGATTGACCGGCAGCACATCGTTGGAGCCTCCCATGTTGAGCTTCGCAGGCAGCTTCGAAACCAAGGCTGGAGAGGCTTGATTGGTTCGATAACCTTCTAAGTCTTCCAAAAACACCTTGAGAGACGAATCCATCCGCTGTTGCGCATCTTCCAATGTCTCTTCTAGCATCTCATCACCACCTATCTGAGTCTTGCAGGCTTCGATGTGTCAACTATAAACGCGCTATAGACGAGTTGCGACGCCAACACTGGGACCACGCCATTGAGTGTCAGGGGGGATAACAAAACGATCATCCTGAAGCCAGTTTCTGATTATTAGTCTTCAACGGTGGTCCGCAATCCGAACTCAGCAGAGGCCTTGGCAGACACGAAGAGTCCTACATCAGCTGAGGATGCACCGAAGAAGGCATTGAAAGTTGTTTGCCTTCGTCGTCGATCGTTATCCTCGTGCCCACGTGTCCGCCTGAAACTAGTTCTGCGAGATTGCCACGTTTGAAGATGTCGAAAACCAGTATTGGAAGTTCATTGTCCATGGCGAGCGAAATAGCCGTAGCGTCGAGAGCCCCGAGCCTCAGTTCCAGCGCTCGTTGATGCGTGATGTGGTCGAATTTGGCGGCCGAAGGGTTGTGTGCGGGATCTTGGTCGTATACGCCGTCTACATCGTTCTTCGCCATTATCAACACTGACGCCCCAATCTCTAGAGCCCTAAGACTTGCAGCCGTATCTGTGGACATGAAGGGGTTGCCGGTTCCTGCGGCAAATATGACTATCCTGCCCTTCTCGATGTGCCTGATGGCGCGTCGTCTAATGTAGGGCTCGGCAACAGTCTGCATTGGCAGCGCGGTAAGTGTACGAACAGACATCCTCTCACGCTCCAAGAAGTCTTGCAACACCAAAGCGTTCATGACTGTGGCCAACATCCCGGCGTGGTCGGCGCTGCTGCGGTCCATCCCCTGCGCCTCGTAGTCGGCGCCACGCCAAAAGTTACCGCCTCCGACTACTATCGCGACTCCGACGCCCCAGTCGTGGATGCGTTTGATTTCGCGAGCCAAGTATTCGACTGTTGGGTTATCGATTCCGAACGGCAGGTTGCCCTTAAAAGACTCGCCGCTCAACTTGAGCAACACGCGTCCGTAACGAGAACTGCCCATCGCGGAAATCTCAGAGCTCATTCGCCAAGTGCGAATCTCTCGATTCTACCGATCTTCACATTCTCGCCAACTTTAGCAACCATATCTTTGACGAGTTCCTCAATTCTCATGTTTCCGTCGCGGATGTAGGTTTGTTCCAAGAGAATGTCCTCGTCAGCCACATCAGTCGCATCTTCAGGCACCGAGGCGCGATCGATATATTTGGGACTCATAGCTGCAACCTGCATTGCCAGATCGCGTGCCAGCGATTTGAATTCGGGAGTGCGCGCTACGAAGTCTGTTTCGCAATTCAACTCGACCATGGATCCGACGCGCCCACCAGTGTGGATATAGGCTTCGATCACACCTTCCAGAGCAGAGCGTCCGGCTTTCTGGGATGCTTTGGCAAGTCCGCTCTCCATCAAAGCCGCCGCGGCAGCTTTGATGTCGCCTTCTGCCGCCTCCAATGCTCGCTTGGAATCCATGATTCCAGCGCCTGTCAATTCACGCAGTTCCTTTATCTGGGCTGCGCTTATTTTCGCCATCTCTCCATATCTCCTTAGAAGTAGAAATAGGTGTTCGATTCACTAGGAGTTTTCTGACTGCGCCGACTGAGCCCGCCGTGCGGCAGCCGCTCGCGCCGCCGCCATGGCAGCCTCTTGCGCCTCTTGCTCGGCAATCGCCGCCTGTCGTTCCTGCTCCCTAATGGCAGCAAGTTGTTTGCCTTCCGCGATGGCATCAGCGATTTGCTGAGAAATAAGCGATATCGAGGAATGCGAATCGTCGTTTCCGGGAATCGGATAAGTCACCGTGCTCGGATCACAGTTCGTATCCACAATCGCCACTACGGGAATGCCTAGGTCCGAGGCTTCCTTGACTGCATGCTTTTCGCGGTCGATGCCGACAATGTAAATCACATCAGGCAGTTTCGACATCTCTTTTATGCCGCCGAAGAACTTGTTCAGGCGTTTCACCTCTGCCTGCTTCATCAACAACTCGCGCTTGGTGTGCACCTGAACTTCGTCTTTAGCGAAGTCTTCTTCGAGCTCGATAAGAGATTCGATGCGCCTCGAAATGGTCGCGAAGTTGGTCATTGTGCCGCCCAGCCAGCGTGAAGTGATGTACATCGCGCCGACATTCATCGCCAGACGTTCAATCTCCTTGCTGGCCTGTGGCTTGGTGCCTACCATTAGACATTCGCCGCCATCGGCTACGACTTCCCGTACCGCCTCCTTTGCGGCATCCAACGCTTCAATGGTTTTCTGCATGTCTAAGACATGCCTCCCGCTATGCTTAAGCTGGATGTACTCTCGCATTCTCGGATGCCAGCGCTTCGAAAGGTGCCCCAAGTGAACACCGGCGCGGTAGAGATTCTCAATCGTGAGCGGCTCCGACCCCGATTCTTCATCAGTCGACGCTGTAGACGGGGCATTTGCCTCTGCTAATGTTTCAGTAGTCAAATTAAGTCGTTGAACTCCTGCGTTTTCTCAAAAACTCCGCCACAAGCGAACTTGTAGGAGCATCGCTTCCCCTCAGAAACCAACTGATAATCCTAACACAACGAGTATTTATCAAACGCTATATCTGCCTTCGTGCATAATCCTCGCCCTTCTGCGTTTCGTATATGTATGCGAGCATGATACGGATGCTCAAGAGAAGCAATATCATACGAACCAAAGCCTGCGTAACAAAGGCTCGATTAACTTTTCAAAGCGTCTTATCTGCCAATCGTTCATCTACCAGCCACTTGGCGGTCGGTATTTAAGGAGTTGATTCACAGTGCGTTCCATAACCTCGAATAACAGCTGGCTCATTCCTTCGCTAGTCGCCGCGGGCGCCTTGGCGACGGCTTTCGTGGGCGGTCTGATCGTCGGGCCTGGAGCCAACCAAGCGGTAGGCGATGTGCTTTCCATCCAGAGCGCTTCCGCCAACTGGGTTTCGGATGTCGGCGACATACTGCCATTCGGATTCGCATTCCTAGCCGGAATGCTGGCTACCGTCAACCCATGTGGCTTTGTGATGCTGCCTGCATATCTCACGCTCTACGTGGGGGATGAAACCGATCCCACTGAATCTTCGATCCGAGGAAGCGCGGCTCGAGGCGTGAAAGCAGTTTACGTGAGTCTCGCCATGGGTCTCGGGTTCGTGGCCCTGTTCGGATTGGCGGGGTTGCTGGTGACTGCGAGCAAAGAAGCGGTGGCGGATGCACTGCCTTGGATCGGATTCATATTGGGATTCCTGATGGCGGCAGTCGGAGCCTACATTTTGGCGGGCGGAAAGATCTATACAGGATTTGCCCAGAGAATGGCAGACCGCGTCGGCGACCCTCGTCTCACATCGCTAAGGGGATACTTCCTGTTCGGGGTCAGCTACGCCTTGGCGTCTTTAAGTTGCACTTTGCCCATATTTCTATCTGTGGTGACCAGCTCGTTCAGCAACGACGGCATCGTCAGAGGCATGATACAGTTCCTGTCGTACGCAGCTGGTATGACATTCCTGATAATGCTTTTGACCCTCGCCATAGCTCTATTCAAGAGTGCTCTCGTCAATCAGCTAAGAAGGATGTTGCCGTACATCAACTCGGTATCGGCCGGCATCCTGATAGCGGTGGGGGCCTATCTGGTCTTCTACTGGCTAACCGAGGGCGACTTGTCGAAAACGTTTGGGGTTCAGTGACGGCTAACCGCTCGGAGCAGCTGCTACAGGGTTGTGCAGCACGCCTATCTTGTCAATCTCAACTGTGACATCGCCGCCGACATTTATCGGGGGAGTCGTTCCCGAAGTGCCGGTCCACAGCATGTCTCCCGGCTCTAATGTGACGTAGCGAGATATGAATGAGATCGACTCTTTGACATCAAAGATCATCTCGGACGAGTGGCATCTCTGGCCTTCGACTCCATTCACCAAGCCTCTGATGCTGACATCTTGAGGATCGATGTCAGTGACGATGAACGGGCCTGTGGGTCCGAAGGTGTCCGCCGACTTTGCGCGCCACCACTGAGTGTCAGCATCGGGCCCGCCCTGCCACTCACGAGCGCTCACATCGTTCCCCGCCGTGTATCCAAACACGTAGTCCAGAGCCTCATCTTCACTAACGTTCTTCGCCCGTCTGCCCATAATCACAACTAGTTCTGATTCGCACACCACCAATCCAGCATCTTCTGTGATTTCTATAGGGTCGCCGGGGCCTATGATAGCGGTCGGCGTCTTGTAGAACGGCTGCGGCCTGGTCGGCTCGTCGGCTCCCAACAGATGAGAGCGGTAGTTTCGAGCCAGACAAAGCATCTTAATTGGGTTAGGGTTTGGGGCTAGTATTCTCACCTCGCCCAGCCGGAACTTAGCCCCAGTCTCTGTGTAATCAGACCCTATAGGTGAATTGGAAATCTGCCTGACGCCGCCATCTTCGTCCACAATCCCATAGGAAGGCTTGCCATCGCTCTCAAATCTCACATATTTCACTTCTGAACTCCAATCCAACAGCAGATTCAGACGAGAATCTGCTGTGCAGACATCATCGGCGCCAAATGCCGAAACTCTGGCAAGTTTACGCTACGAAGTAGAAACCCGCAACGGCGGACGAAACGACCCAGTCTCAACGATAATAGCCTTGACGCCTAATCCAAAGCCAATCTAGTGAAGGCATTCAATGTTCGACATCAAGATAACTGGAGGCACCGTTTACGACGGCAGCGGGGGACCGGGGTACAAAGCCGATTTAGGAATTGAAAGCACGGAAATTTCGACGATCGGCGATCTTTCAAATGCGGAAGCGGCAGAAACCATCGACGCAACGGGCAAGGCGGTGACTCCCGGCTTCATCGATCTCCACACTCATTCGGACTCTTCGTTCCTAGTCGATCCTCTAGCCGACTCAAAGCTGACCCAAGGCGTGACTTTGGAACTTTTCGGCAATTGCGGAATGAGTTTCTGCGCACCGCTCTCGGGCGCGTCTAAAGATCAGCTGAGAGAGCGCCTCACGAGAGGCGGAGAAGGCACATTTGAAGTGGATTGGAGCGATTTCGACGGCTATCTCAACGCTCTTGAACGAGCGGGCGCAACGATAAATGTAGCCACTCAAGTAGGTCATGGAACTGTGCGCGCAGCTGTGATGGGCATGGACAACCGAGGCCCGTCTATCGACGAGCTGACAAGCATGACACGCGTGGTTGAAGAAAGCTTGGATGCGGGAGCCATGGGTATCTCCACCGGTCTTTGGTACGCGCCAGGCTCCTACTCCCTTACCGATGAAGTTATCGCTCTCACCCAACCAGCCGCGGATCGTGGCAAGCTCTACTCAACGCACATCAGGTCTGAGGCGGATGATTTATGCGGACTGTTTCCCGCTCACGCCGAGGCTATAGAAATCGGACGGCGCACCGGAGCCAAGGTTCAGGTCTCTCACGTCAAAGCCGTAGGTCCAAAGTTCTGGGGTCGGGGACCGGAGCTGATCGAGGGTTTCGAGCGGGCCCGACAAGAAGGCATAGACGTAGCCGGCGACCAGTATCCGTACTCATGGTCCAGCACTGGTTTCAGCGGAGCGATGTTCGCCAGATGGTCTTTGTCCGGAGGGCGAGAAGCCACGTTAGAGCGTTTGCAAGATGCCGACCTGCGTGCCAAGATGCGTGTAGACACCGATTACTACATTTCTCGTAATCACAGTGCCGACGGATGCATGGTGGCGCACTTCCCCCCGAATCCAGATTACGAGGGTAAAAGCCTCGAAGAGATAGCCGACGATATGGGGTGCAGTCCTGTAGAGGCGGCTTTGAGACTGTATGAAGAATCGGACGGGTCATATGTTCTTCACTCTATGGAGGAGGCCGATGTAGCAGCAATCGCGCAGTGGCGTTTGATGGCGGTATGCTCAGACGGCAGTTCTTTGCGTACCATCGGCCCACTTTCCAGCGGCAAGCCTCACCCTCGCAGCTACGCCACCAATTCGCGCTATTTGGAGACCTTTGTAAAGCAACAAGGCATAGTGAGCTTCGAAGAGGCTATATACAAGATGACGGCTTTGGGAGCCGACCGTTTGGAGCTTAAGCGCAGAGGCCGCTTGAGCCCTGGCATGTTTGCTGATGTGCTCGTTTTCGATCCAGACGCCGTCAAGCAAAACAACTCTTTCGTAAACCCGCACGTCTACTCCACGGGAATGGACTACGTGTTAGTCAACGGTAAAAAGGCTTTGGCAGAAGGCTTTCCCACTGGCGAAACGCACGGCAAAGTGATTCGATCCTTCGAGGATTGACACCGCTCCAACGCCCTGACGATTCATTTGAGAAAAGATGTAATGACCTACGACTTGGTAATCAAGAATGGAACCGTTATCGACCCTGCCCAAGGGCTTCACGACAGGCGTGACATAGCAATCGCCGGCGGTAAAATCCGTGCCATAGAAGAGTACATCTCTGACAGCAACACGCACGACGTGCTAGAAGCTGATGGACTCATTGTGACGCCGGGGTTGGTCGATCTGCACGTCCATGTCTGGTGGGGAGTCGCGCATTTGGCGGTCGAAGCCGACCCATCGTGCGTCTATAGAGGAGTAACCACCGCCATAGACGCCGGATCCGCGGGCGCGAACACCATCGCAGGGTTCCATCGTTATGTAATGAGCGAAGCCAAGACGCGTGTATTGGCGTTTCTCCACATATCTGGAATGGGACAGCTGGACAGCGAGATCGGAGAGTTGGAAGACATACGTTGGGCAAGAGTCGAACAAGCCGTAGAAGCCGCAAAAATGTTCCCGGAGGTAATCGTAGGCATCAAGGTACGCCTCTCATACGGCATTCTCAAGGACAACGATCTTGTGGCTCTCGAGAGAGCTCTGGAAGCTTCGAAGATTCTCGGCAAGCCGCTTATGATCCATATCGGCGGCACCGCCAACCCCGTGGATAAGTACCTCGAGCAGCTGAGACCAGGCGACATCGTAACTCACTCCTTCACCGGCAACCCGCCAGGAATCTTGGACAGCGACAACAGAGTGATCGACGCGGCTTGGGACGCAATGAAACGCGGCGTCAACTTCGACGTCGGACACGGTGCGGGATCGTTCTCCTTCGACGTTGCTGAGAAGTGCACCGAGCAAGGGCTGCCTCCCGGCACCGTCAGTTCGGATGTTCACAGATACAACATCAGAGGCCCGGTTTACGACCTGATGACTACTCTCTCCAAGTATCTCTACCTCGGATACTCGCTAGACGAGGTGATCGGATTCGCCACTCACAAACCGGCCTCAGCAATTGGAATGTCCGACGTAATAGGCTCGCTTCGCGTAGGAGCGGATGCCGACATCTCGGTGATGCAGCTGCAAGAGGGGGACTTCACTCTCACCGACGCCCGAGGCGCAACGCGTCAGGGCAGGCAGCTTTTAGCGCCTGTAGAAACTGTGAAGCTGGGACGACGGATGCACCCTCAACACTCGGCGCATCCGCATCTTTTAGGCAATCCGCACCTGCATTGAACGGTTTCTTGAAGTGAGAGACGCCGACACTTCGCTACGCCTGCGAGGCTTGTGCAAGTCATACGGCGATGTTGATGTGCTCGATGATGTGAATCTCGACGTAAGGCGAGGCTCCGTAGTCGCCATAACGGGTAACAACGGTTCAGGCAAGTCCACGCTTCTGCGCATCGTCGCCACACTCACGCAGCCTACCGATGGCAGGGTCGAAATCTGCGGTGTGGATACCGAAGCGGAAGCTGAGAAGGCGCGACGGCATATCGGCGCATCCATGCACTCACCCATGCTTTACCCCGATCTGACCGCTCGCGAGAATTTGCACCTTTTCGCCCGTCTCTGCCGAATGGACAATGCTAAGAGTCAGGTGGAAGCGGTAGCGGATCGCTTCGATTTTTCATCTCGACTCGATGAAAGAGTGAGGCGACTCTCGCATGGTTTCCAGAAACGGATCTCAATCGCCAGAGCGGTGATCCATTCGCCCAGCCTGTTGCTGCTGGACGAGCCAGAAACTGGACTTGACACTACCGCGACGGCTTCTCTGAAAGAGACGATCACAGAGTGGCGAAGGTTGGGCAGGTCCGTGGTGCTTGCCACCCACACTTCTGCGTTGGCGCATGAAACGGCGGACACGTCTTACCGACTGAGAAATGGGCGTCTCCTGTTGGGGAATGACGAGGGAACATCCGACAAGTGTTAGCGTCTCTGAAGATCGTTTGGATTTTGGCTCGCAAAGACTTGGTTCTGGAGTCGCGCAACCGCGACATCGGCGTTGCGATTGTGATGTTCGCCGCGCTGGTGCTTTCTATATTTGTCATTGCAGTTGAACCTGCAAATGATGAGGCGATTGAGATCGGACCGGGGATCCTATGGGCTGCGATTGCCTTTGCCGGAGTAGTGGGACTAGCCAGATCGATGGCCCATGAGACAGAAGGAGACGCCATAGCCATGTTGATGATGGCGCCAGTTTCTCGAGACCTCATCCTGCTCGGGAAGGTTTCGGCGAACGTCATTTTTCTGTCCGTTTCCCAAGTCGTGATATTTACGCTTTTTGTGCTTCTATTCAACGTATCGGTGTTCCACATCGAGATCGGAGTCGCGGCTCTGCTCGTAGGAATCGGCTTCAGCGGAGTAGGCGCTCTCTTCAACAGCCTGACATTGCGAGTGCGGGCCCGCGAGATAATGCTTCCTATGCTGTTCCTGCCAGTGGTCGCGCCGTTGCTTTTCGCCGCGATACAGATCACTTCTGAAACTCTGGATGGAGGCAGTTGGCGTGCTGCGAGAGTGTGGTTCCAACTCGCTGCCGCTTACGACGCCATATTCCTAATCGCTGCGGCGTTGCTCTATGGGTACATACTGGAAGACTGAAAAGTCTGTATAAATGGGTGTCCACGCGCCAGAAGAATCATGTTTTGCCTCAGTTGATGTCATGTGGAGCGAAGTCGAAACATCTGGAGCAGGGAGACATCTGCAATAACCGCCAGTCTCTGCATGATTGAACAGCCGATCATGAGAGGATCAATCCAGCTGAATTTATACTTGAATTTGACTGACAACCCATGTCAGAACACTGTTTGAAACCGTAAGAACGACCATATGGTACTGCGATATACCCTGCATGGCGCCACCGCTCTCATCATGGGTTTCGCCCTTTGGATGGTCTTTACATGGGTGCCGACGGAGATCAACCAAGGTCCGGTCCAGCGCCTCTTGTACATCCACGTTCCGATAGCCTGGGTCAGCATGGTGGCGATTGTCGGCGTTGCGGCTGCAAGCATCCTCTATCTGAAGACTCGCAATGAAAGATGGGACCGATTCGCCGTCTCGATGGCGGAGATCGGCGTGCTTTTCGGCGGTATGATGCTCATAACCGGCATGATCTGGGCCAAGCCGGTATGGGAAGTCTGGTGGACCGGCGAAGCCAAACTGACTACCGCGCTAATACTCTTTTTCATTTACGTGGCATACCTGATGTTCAGGGCATACTTCCCGCCAGGGGACCAACGGATGAGGCTTTCGGCGATCATCGCCATCATCGGCGCTATTGACACACCGATCATCTACTACGCCTCGATCCTGTGGCAAGAGGCGCACCCACCAGCTGTCGTAGGCCCGATTGCCGACGACGAGAGCGCGGTGGCGGCAAGGGTGGGGCTTACTCTCCTCGTATCTTCCATCGCATTCACGATGTTGTTCATATCTATGTTTATCGAGCGATTAGGCCTTGCAAAGCTGGAGTCTGAGACCGAGCGACTCAGGTCGAATTTCAGGGCTCTTCCGGCATGAGGCTGCGCATATACAGCCTGCTTTCGCTCGCACTCGCATGCTTATCTACAACTGTAGGGATAGATGCCCACGCTCAATCTTCTAGCCGCATCGTAACGGGTGTGGTCGTTTCAGTGCAAACCCAAGCAGACGGTGCGTTGGCATCATTCAACATCGTTGACTCTGATGGCGAGACGATAAACGTCGGAGTATCAGATCAATCGCCAAACACTGCCTACGGACTCGAGAATCAGGTTGGCGACAGGTGGGTTTCGGACCATGCCAGCGAGCCAGTTGAAGCCGCTGTGCGCATCAGAGATCAGCAGCGACGACTGACCAGCATAACTGTCGACCTCAACCGCGAAGGTGTGGCAAACTCGATAGTGCAGGCAGAATCTTCTGGGGTGGAATCTAATCTGGGTTATCTATTCGCCGCAATGGCCATCACATGGTTCGCGTTTGTCGCATACTTCATATATATGAGTAGACGGCAGCGGATACTGGCATCTGAAATCAGCAAACTGAGAGAACACTCCGAACAAGATTGAAACACCGCATGCAGGAAGAAGCCGGACAACAGGCACAGGACTCACACTCTGAAGCCAAATCCACTGCGCTCTTGAGCGGCAAGGCGCGCATCATTGCGCTTGCCGTGCTGGTCGTGGCCGGGGTAGCCTACCTTGCCGCGTACACCTTTGGCGAAGCGACCTTCGAATATATGGATGTCGATCAGGTGGTTGCACTGAGCGTCGATCTGGACCATCCGGATGACGACACGATCGGGGTCCTTGGCAAACTGGTTCCAGATTCCTACATCAGATCTCCAGATGGCATTACCGCCAACTTCAGACTTAGAGACGAGGACGGCTCACGAGAACTGCCTGTGGTCTACGACGGAGAAGTCGGACAAGTGTTCTTCAACGATCACTCAGAGATAATCATCAACGGCACATTCGAATCAGACGGAGTGTTTCGCGCTGAGGTTTTGACGATACGTTGCCCATCGAAGTACCTCACAGAGCAAGAACGTATGGAGCTGGAAGGCGATGCTGAGCCTCCCCCGTACCAGACCGACTACTTCGACAGCGGGCCAGACGCATAGCCATCTTCTGAAGGCCGTTGTTAAACCTTATCTAGGCTAAGCGACTTCATTTCTCTGATGGAGTCGCGCATCGGACGGCTGGATTCCGATGCGCAAGGCTCTGCATCAACGCTGTCTCAACCGTCGCAAAGACGGGTTGAACACCCCAATTCCTAATGTCACCAGTGCCACGAATACTCCCCCCACCAGCAACGCTTGCGTAATGCCGATCCAGCCGGCCAGCGAAGCGAAGACGAATCCTCCCATGGGGAACCCGGCCCAGGCGATTTCGTAGATCCCTGCCAGCCTTCCTCTTACTTGGTCCGAGATCGTCATTTGGAGAGAGATGTTCCCAAGTCCAACGTGTAAAGCGTTGAAAAGCCCGAAAAGAACAGCCAGAGCCAAACCCAGTTGAAAACTCGAAGCCACTGCGAAGAGCACTGCGAATCCTGTTGCAAACATATTTGTCAGCAGAAGCATAGCCCCCATCCTTTGGAAGCCGCCCTTCAGGCTTAGCACTAGAGCGCCGATGAAAGCGCCGGCTCCTATGGCAGTAAAGAGATGCCCGAGTCCGCTGGCGTCAACAGCTATCACATCTTTGGCGAACGGCGCCAGGAGATAGACAAAGCCGCCCAGGAGCAACGCGTTGACAGCCGTGAATATCATGTTTCCCGCCACTATGGGGTTTCTGCCCACCACTTGGGCTACCTCCGAAACCTCCTCCCATATGGGCGAGTGCGACTCTCGCCAGGCACGGTGCATCGGTCGGAAACTCCATACCAACAGCACGTTGCAGGCGAAGAGAAAAGACATTACGAAATAGGGCCATTCAGCGTTGGAAAAAGCCACAATCCAGCCCCATGCCACAGGAGCCGATATTCTCGTCAGGTTGAAGACCGTCAAATCGAAAGATACGGCACGGGGCAGAATCTTGCGCTGCACCATATTCGGAAGCAGAGCGAACCGGGCAGTCCAGTCAAGAGCAAGTGAAGCCCCCTGCACGGCTCCCGCCAGCTGAATGTGCCACGCTTCAATGCGATCGGATACCAGCAACACTCCTACGGCCAGCATCGCTACCGAAGTAGCTACGGACCCGGACATTAGCAGCGCCTTCCTGCTCATGCGATCCGCCAAGATCCCCCCCACAGAGGACACGATCACCGACACCGCAGCGATCGCGCCCGCCAACACGGCCAAGTCGCGAGTAGATCCAGTCAGATCAGTGATCACATAAGTCTGTGCGACGACCACCATCTGGTGAGCCGTGCCCCAGGCGAAGGTGCCGACGAGGAACTTGCGAAGTTCGAGCGAAGCAAAGACGCGGGCCACGCGAGCTGCACCAACGCGACGCCGTCTCGGATTTACCGATGGGCGGTGTCTGCTAAAGTTCATATCGCGATGTGCCGTTTATCAGAGTCGATAGACTTAAACCCAAGTTTCTCGCCCACTCATTAAATGGTTTCTGATCCTTCTATATTCAGCATCGTCTACGCGTCTCTCGTCGGATATGTTCTCGGCAGCATACCTGCTGCCTACTTAGTTGCGAAGGCGGCTGGCGTAAACATATTCGAGGTAGGTTCTCACCAAGCCGGCGCTACGAATGTTATGCGTAACGTTAATCGGCGGGCCGGTGTGATTGTGTTTCTAATCGATGCCGGGAAGGGTTTCGCAAGCATATACATAGCAAGACATGTCTTTCATCTCGATGGGGAGTGGGTGCTTCTACCTTCCGCAGTGACTATAGTGGGACATTGGAACTCGCCATTCACCAAGTTCAGAGGCGGCGACGGGGTCGCCAGTCTGGCTGGTATCGCAATCGGACTTTTCGGCGCGCTGTCCCTGGCTCCTATGATCATACTCACCATCTCACTCGGAATCTTCAGACTCAAGTTTGCCCACCCCTCGCTCTGGGCCGGGATGGTCACTTGGGTGGCGTTCTTAGTTGTGCTGCTCCTTAACAGCGACCCTCAAGGCGATGAGCTGATCCTCTTCACAGGATTCAGCGGATTGGCGATAGCCATCCTTCTTCACAGCGTCATGTTTCATCTGAGGCATAAGGACTACTTTCGAGAAGAGTCTTCTGAAGAACTGACTGAAACCATCAACAGTTAGACGGCTGGCAGCACGAGCGAGTCCTGCGTGGCGTCCTGCCAGATGCGGATGCGCGCCGTCATGTCCCGCACCAGGTCTCGGTGCGCAGGATCGTCAAAGAGGTTGGACATTTCAAAAGGGTCGGTGTTCAAGTCTTAGAGTTCGCACTGATCGCCCGGGCTCAAGTTCAACTTACACCGGTTCTGAGTCACCACCGAGCGCCATGAAACAAAAGACATCCGCTCAATGTAGGCATTTCCAAGAGGGACAGTAGGAGCATGGCCGTAGCACTGCATGAAAACGTCATCTGTGAGTCCGCATTCGCCGCGCAACACGTCCGCCCTGCTCTTTCCTTGGAAGTGTTGCGGCATATTCTCCGAGGCGATACCAGTAAATTCCAGAATCGTTGGGACAATATCCACATGCCTTAGAGCGCGTGAAGACGTTTACCGCTAAGTCTCCCTTAAAATGCCGAGGGCGATCAAGGCCGAGTCGTCGTCTTCTTCCAAGAAAAGGGCCCAAGCGTCCGCGACAGCGGCGAATTCGGCCTCGAAGCCCGCGTTCTCCAAGCCTTCCCGGGCCACGGGGCGGCCTTCTACGTCGAAAGCCATCAAAGTGTCTATGTCGGTCCATCGCGCCGGGTCGCCGTAAGGCTCCGGGACGGGCTCTCTGGGGTTTTCAGTTGTCATAGGGCTACTCCGGGGTTATCAACCGGCGACGACGATTCTGCTATTGCGGGCGAGCTTTCTGGCAGCTGCACGCTGTTCCTGATTACACCGGCAGTGTGAGGATACAGGCCTGTGAGCAGCGACGCTCTGGCCGGAGAACACACAGCAACCGTGACGTAGCAGTTCTCGAACACGAAACTCTCATCCGCCAAAGCCTCAAGTGTAGGAGTATGGACGAAACTGTTGCCGTAGCAAGGCAAGGTGTCGCGTCTCTGCTGATCCGTGCAGATGAGCAGTATGTTGGGGCGTTCAGTCATTGAAACTACTGACTGCCGAACGCGTTGCCGACGGCGTGCTCTTCAACTGAAAAGCACAGCAATAGAGATGTTGCCGCGAAGATCTTGCCTGAAGTCCGATCACATTGCGTAGGCGGCAAGCATCTCTTCGGGTGTGCGGTTGGGAACGGACTGCGCCACTCCATCCACTCGGTCTTGTATCGTGGGACGTTCTTCTCTATATATGAGCCCAAGTGGAACGCCGGGTCGGCTTAGAAGGTCTTCAGCGGCCTGACGGCTTGTGGGGTCGTGGTCTTCAGGCACATCCCAAGCGGTCCCCGGTATCCCCTCGCGCGGCTTTCCCTTAAGGAGATCATATGTATCGTTGTAGGTGGTGCACGGAGATTGAACGTGAACTATGGCGAAGCCTGGATGATTCATCGCATCCTGAATGAATTTCGCCAAGTCGCGTGGCTTGCTGGAGTAGTGAGAAGCGATGTACGACACCCCGACAGTGAGATAGAACTGCAAAGGCAGCAGCGGCATCTCGATCTTGCCATAGGGAGTAGAACTCGTCCTCATGCCCAACTCGGAGGTGGGAGAAGACTGCCCTTTAGTCAATCCGTACACGGCATTGTCCATGACTATGCATGTCACATCGACATTGCGTTGGGCCGCCGGTGCGATATGCTCCCCGCCAATAGAGAGAAAATCGCCATCGCCTGCCACAACTACTGTCTGGAGGTCCGGCCGCGCCATCTTGACCCCAAACGACAGGGGCAACGTTCTGCCATGCACGCCGTGCAAGCCGAAAGGCTGGTCACCCTCCATCAGATGCACCATGTTGCCGGAACAACCTATGCCCGCCACTATCACGTAGTTGGATTGTGGAATCTCGTGTTCCGCCACATGCCTCTCAAGAGCCCACTCCAGAGCGCGGCGCACTCCAAAATCCCCGCATCCGGGACACCATACGAAGTCGTACTCTGGATTCCGCTTGCTCACGCCGCAATCATTCCTTTCTCAGCACGCAAAGATTGTATTCGCGACTTGATTCTTTCAACGAGCGTTGCCGGCCTGAAAGGCAGGCCTGTGTATTGGGTGATCGATTCGGCTCGGTATCCGTGTTGACGCAGTATCGCCGACCACTGCCCCATGAAGTTCAACTCTGGCACTAGAACCAGTTTGGCTCTGGAGAGTGCATCTTTCACTTCGCTTGGCACTGGGTTCAACGCCATGGAATAGATCCAGCCTACATCGGCTCCTTCCGCCTTCAAACGTTCATAAGCCTCGCGAGCGGCCCCTTTGGATGATCCCCAAGGCATGACCACGATCTCGCTGCCCTCGTCCTCAATCTCAAAGTAAGCATCATCCAGAAGCGACAGTTTGTTGAATCTTCGCTCCGTCAATCGAACATGGTGCAAAGGCAGGTGGGTGGTGTCGCCAATTTCATCGTGCTCAGAGCCGTTCGCCACATAAGCCCCTTTGCCTCCGGGCACCGGCATGGGTGAGAGTTTGCCCTCACCGTTCCACGACTGGTATCGACGATATCCATTGTCGCCATCGTACACTTCTCGACTCTCCACAATCAGTTTAGAGAGCTCTGGCTTGGGTATGTTTTCTCCCTTCTCCGCCTGACCGAACTCGCTCATGACTATGACTGGTCCTTGGTATCTTTCGGCCCAGTTGATAGCCAATACGCCCGCTGAGAAACACTCCTCTACAGAGCCCGGAGCGAGTATCGGTATGCTTACATCTCCGTGTCCAGGATGAAGGCATGCCATAAGGTCGCTCTGCTCAGATTTGGTCGGCAACCCCGTGGATGGGCCGCCGCGCTGAACGTCCACCACCACACAAGGTATTTCAGCCATCCACGCCAGGCCCAACCCTTCAGACATTAGAGACAAGCCTGGACCGGCAGTGGCAGTCATGGACTTCTTGCCTGCGTATCCGGCGCCCACTATGGCGTTGATGGCCTCTATCTCAGAAGATACTTGGTATGCAAAGCGTCCATCTCCTACGAGATTCTGCTCCATCCAAACCAGAATCGTCGTCGCCGGCGATATAGGGTAACCGACATAAAACTCTAGTCCGGCGGACACGGCTCCCAACGAAAGTGCGGCGTTGCCTGTGATCATGATCTGCTCGCCGTCCGGAGGTTCTGACGGAGCCAACTGCCCTACAGCGAATCCGCTCTTAGCCGCGACATCCGAACCTAGGCGAATCGCTGCTTTGTTAGCTTCGATTATCTCTTCGTCTCCGGGACGCCCACGAGTGAACCTCACGGTGATGAACGAATCGATCTCTTCCAATGAAAAGCCGATCAGGTTTGCGACGGCCCCGATCGTGACCATATTTGCGGCACGTGCGTTTCCAGTGGACTTGGCCAACTCATCCGCCCTGATGCCGAAGTAGTGACCGCCATCTGGAAGTTGAAAGTCTTCTGCGTTGTAGATTGCTACACCGTTGTCAGAGAGATCGTCCTTATGATTTTCGTACGCGTACTCGTTTAGAGCCACCAAAACATCTACGCTATCGCCCGAACAAAGCACAGGCTTCGTCGATATTCGCACCTGTGAAGATGCTGGTCCGCCCATGATTTGAGATGGGAACGTGGAAAAAGTCGAGACATAATACCCAGCATTGGCCGCTGCTCTGGCCATCGCATCCGCCGATGTGACTAGGCCTTGTCCTCCTTCTCCTGCAAACCTAATTACGAAATCGTTACTTAACGAACTTGACATCGACATTCACTGTTCCAGTGGTTGGGCTGCCCATCAAGCAGGACTCGCCTGCAACTCCGAAAAATCTCTAGTGGCTTTATCTCGTAATGATACCTTTACGCGCTTGGATCGATTGTTCAACCTTGACCCAATTTCAATACATCGTTAAAATGTAGCCGCGTTTAGAGGCGGGCGCATATTCAGCAGCCATCTTGAAAAGCGCCGGACCGGTTCGCCGTCAGTCAGACGCCTCTTTGCTCGATGAACATCCTCAGACCAAACTCAACCCTAGTCAACAATCGATGGTCTGCGGGCGGAGTCGTAGCTAGAGAGGGAAACCGAGGAGATGTGGAAATCGTAATGGTCGGACGCAGTTCTCAGAATCTGTGGGCGTTGCCCAAGGGAACTCCCGATTTCGGCGAATCCGTAGAGCACACAGCAATACGAGAAGTCCAGGAAGAGACTGGCCTCCTCGTCAATCTTCTGGTGCCCATCCAAGACACACGCTACTCCTTCATCCAATCCATAAAAGACCGCACGTTCAGCTCTAGAGATAATCCCAGCAAGAACGTCAAGATTCACAAGACTGTCCACTGGTACCTGATGGAGCCTGCGGGCGGCGATTTCTCGCTCCACGACGCAGAATATGACATCGTTGAGTGGGTCGAGGTAAGTGAAGCTTCCAGACGCTTCACGTTCAAGAACGAAGCCAAGATCGCACAAAAAGGCGCATCAATTTTCAATCGCATCTGCGCCTCGGTCGACAGCGTTCGAATCAGAGGCAAAAAAGTGACTGTGCGTTCGAAGCGTCTTACCGACGCTTGGTTGGACTACTCTTGGCGAACTGACCCCGAGTTGTCTCGCCTTGACGCCACATTTCCTCTGGCTATGTCTTTCACCGAGTTTCAGCGCTACCACCAAGACGATCTCAAGAACCCCTCTTCGCGATCTATGCGCTTTGCGATTGAAAATGAAGAAGGCGCGCAGATCGGCAACTGCATGTGCTACGACATCGATCGTAAGAAGCGGCATGCCGAATTCGGAATAATGATCGGAGACCGCAGATCTTGGAACAAAGGCTACGGCGCCGATGCCGCCGCTGCGACTATAGATTACATATTCCGGAACACAGAGATCGAACGCTTGTATCTGCACACTCTCGAGTCCAACGATCGAGCCCAACAATCATTCCGAAATGCGGGGTTTAGGAAGTGCGGGACCGTGAGACGTGGAGGCCTGAATTTCGTGCAGATGGAAGTATGTGCCCCAGACTGGCGTGATCAACGCGGCTAAGGCTGCCGCCTATATGGTTCAAATCATCCCCTTCTATTCCACACCGGCGCTATCCTACTAATACTTCGCTTGGACTGAAAGGCTGAAAAATGGCTAAGCTTCTTCTCTTGACTGGTGGAAACCACCCCTACGATGAAACCACTCCTGTCATGACCGAATTTCTGGGCGAAGCCGGGCATGAGGTAGCAGTGTCAGAATCCGCCGACGAGCTGGGAGGGGATCTGTCCGGCTACGATGCAATAGTCCTCAACACTCTTCGACAAGAGGCTACTGACAACGACCTTAGCGAAGTCCAGCGCGACGGTTTGATGGGATACGTATGGACCGGCGGCGGATTAGTTTCTGTGCACATATCGGCCGCCTCATGCCCCGACTGGTCGGAGATGAAGAAGATGACGGGAGGCGGATGGGTGCTGGGCGAGAGCTGGCACCCGCCCTTCGGATGGTTTCAGGTTCACCTGAACAACGCGGAACATCCACTTGCGAAAGGCGTGGAACCCTTCTGGACATACGACGAGTGCTACTGCGGCTTGGACATTCAGCCCGGCATCGATGTGTTTATGTATGGCGTAGTGGAGGGCGAGGACAAGCCTCTCGGTTGGTCGCACAGCTACGGTGATGGAAGCGTGGCGAACATAGCCTTGGGCCATGCAGGCTCAAGCCAGTTGCATCCGCAGTTCCAGCAACTGATCCTCAACAGCGTGGAGTATGTGACGAGTTAAGACTCTCACTCCTGCGGCGGCGCAGGGTTGATGAGATCCATGCCGATCGTCTCTGGCACTACCGCCGCCAACTCGTCTACGCTCCATCTGCCTTCTTTGTAGATCGAACGATACGACGTCGGATGATTCATGAGGCTCACGCGGTTGCCGATGCAGTGGAATATGTTGCCTGACACGCCCTCCGCGGCATCTGTGCAAAGCCATACCACCATCGGGGCAACGTAGTCGGGCAGATCGGTCAACGTCCCCTCAGGCGCAGGTGGAAACGGTCCGGCACGCATCGCACGCGTGCTGTCTGGAACGCTGTCGGTCATGCGGGTATGCGCGCCAGGCGAGATCACATTGGCTGTGACGTTGTAGCGCGCTAGTTCTTTGGCAACTACTCTGGTAAAGCCTGTTATCGCATCCTTGGCCGCGCCGTAGTTCGACTGCCCGCCCTGTCCGTAAAGCCCCGACACCGACGAGAACGTGACGATACGCCCGCTCTTTTGCTGGCGGAAGATTTCAGACGCCGATCGCACCACAGAATAGGTGCCTTTCAAGTGGACGGCTATTACCTCGTCCCACTCCTCTTCAGTCATGTTGAACACCATGCGATCGCGCAAGATGCCGGCCGGCGTAATCACTATGTCCAGTCTTCCGAATTCATTCAAAGCCTTCTGGACAATGTTTGCTCCGCCTACAGAGGTGGAGACTGAATCGTAAGATGCGACCGCGTTTCCTCCGAGTTCGCTGATCTCTTCGACCACCTGCGCCGCAGGAGTTGAATCCTCGCCCTGTCCGTCTAGCGTTGCCCCGATATCGTTGACCACTACCTTGGCCCCTTCACGCGCCAGCAGTCTGGCGATTCCCCTCCCGATTCCTCTGCCCGATCCGGTGACGACTGCGACTTTGCCATCGAGGCGCCTCTCGCTGCTGCGCGCCAACTTTGCAGGGGCTGGCGCGCCAGTCCCTGGATTCACCTGCGCCAGCATGCTTCCACCAGATGCGCTTCTGGAGCCTTGCAGCAAGACTCGTGGTGCGAGGTCGTCCAAATCATCGAGTTCCCAGTAGCCAGGAGGGTTTGGAGCATAGATGGTGTTGACTCTTCTCGGCAGAGAGAGATGCGTGACGTTACCGCCGTAGACTAGGAAAACCTGACCGTTGACATGTCCTGCGGCATCGCTCGCCAAATACGCTGCGAAGGGCGCCACATCGCTCGGGTCCCATGCTCGCTCCTCGGGTTGGGGCAGATTCCCGACCATAGCCATCTTCTCACGTACGTTGCCGGGAATCGACTCGATCATCCGAGTCTCGGCGCGTGGAGCGATGCTGTTGGCAGTGACTCCATACTTGCCCAAATCCTTCGCCAACACTTTTGTGAAGCCAGCGATCCCTGATTTAGCAGCGCCGTAGTTGGATTGGCCGATAAATCCCACCAAGCCAGATTCGGAGGTAAATGTGATGATGCGCCCGCCTCGCTGCTGCCTGAAGATAGGCGCCGCGTGCCTACAAACAGTGAAGGTCCCTTTGAGATGCACTGCGATTACATCGTCCCACTCGTCTTCAGTCATGTTGTAGATCATCCGATCGCGCAGTATGCCCGCCGGGGTAGCGACTATGTCGATACGTCCGAAGCTGTCCAATGCGGCTTCGACGATCCGCTTACCCGCTTCCCAAGTCGTAACCGAATCAGTTGACGCCACGGCGCTTCCGCCAGTGTCATTTATAGCGTCTGCTACATCTTGAGCAATCGAAACCGATCCGCCTGAGCCGTCTAACTCGGCCCCGATGTCGTTCACCACTACGCTCGCGCCGTTGGCTGCGAGCTCTTCTGCAACAGCTCGTCCAATGCCCCGACCTGCGCCAGTTACGACTGCTACTTTACCTTCCAGATGCAATTCAGAACTCCTAATCTTTTCTCACCCCAAAGGCAGCGCTACCGTGGCACTGCCTGGCGTGGTAACAACACCTTCGTGGTTACGCAACTCGATATCCAACTCCAGCATGCCTTTGTCGTCTGCTACATACTTGTTTGTAACCCTGCCAGACAATGTCAGCGGCACTCCGGGATAGTCCAGGCCTCTGTATGACGCCTCTAGCTTCACAAGTGAGCCGCCATCGCCTATCCAATCGATCAGCATCTCCGCCAGCATCGATGTCTTCAAAGCTCCGTGGAGAATCACGCCATCGTGCCCCGCGGCTTTAGCGTAGTCCTTGTCGTAATGGATAGGAGTGAAATCGCCTGAAACTCCGGCATACTGCACCAGCTGGGTAGTGGTGGCGATGCGCTCCAAGGGGCCGGGGCCATCTCCGATCTGGATTTTCTCGAAATCGATCTTGCTCAACTCCCCCATCCTTCTACGCTGCCGTGCGATCTGCCGTAAGTGATTGTTGTGCTCAACTGGGTGGCGACCAATTCGCCTGATTGATTCGTGTAGCTGACTTCGGTGATTTTGAAGAGCATTGGGCCCAATCTGCCCGATTTTTCGAAGATGTCTTTGATCCGTCTCACGACAGTGATTCGATCTCCAGGAACGATGTCTCTGTAAAACGTATATGAACTGCCGCCGTCCAAGATGTCGTGGTAAGGCTCTGGGAAAGGAGGTTCGAAGGGGTTTGACAGCAACGACCTAACTATAGTCGGCAATGCCTTTACGTCATCAGTTTCTGGTGCTGGATCGTTTTCAATCGGAGGAAGCCTGCCGGAGATCGCCGAATTGAAGCGTACGATCTCACGGTGGCTGATCTCGTAAGTCACCGGCTTGCTTTCAGCGCCGACAAATGAGCGCATCACGTCTGTAACTATGCTTTGTCCCACAAGTCAGGTCCTCGATATTTTCTACGCTCGACGGAACGCGATGAGTATATCGAACGGTTTCAGCGCCCGATTGTGGAACGACGCGCGGGCCGGCGGCCTACGCGATTCCTCGATCTACGTCTGCGTCTTATCGATTCATCCCTAAGCTCACGATGCGACTTTCGACGCGTCTGCGCGTTGGACTTTTCTTGCTGATGCTTGCCCCAAGTTCGTTCTCGGATGAACACCAGCACGACGACAGATGTCAGCATGGCGGCTGCTGGCAGATAGAGCAGTCCTAGCTGTCTCATGAAAATCCCGACGAAAATCCACATTAGAGCGGAGCCGAATACGAGGTTGAATTTGTGCCGCTTCTCAGTCTTGCCGCTAGGCGGTATGGCGATCAACGCTCCTACATTCAAGACCACCGGCACCACTGCGAAAAACAGCCCTTGCAGTCCGTGAGATTCCCCGATGCTCACTCGGTCGATCGAAGCATTCCCATCTGCATCGAACACCGTCACCTCGATCGCCGAACCAAAAGCAAGGTAGGCAAACGCGCCGAGGCTCATAAAAACCGATACTATGCCGAAAACAAATGTGCGGTCAGGCAAACGATCGAACATACTCATGCGGTCAAACCCTTTCGAGATTAGCCATGCCTGCCATCAGTGTCTTCACACCCGCCTCCCCGAAAGCGACCGTCAATCGCACATCATCGCCTACCGCTCTCGAGTTGACCACTACGCCGCTGCCGAACTGTCCGTGTCTGACTCGCTCGCCTGCCTTGAACCGCAGCTCCTCTGGCAAATCGTCAATGCCTATCTCGGTGAATTTCGGACGCTGGACTCTCCTGGCCCTTTGAGGGTCGTAACTTCCGACTTTCCACATCTGCCTGCCGAAAGCGACCGGAGCCGGGGCTTTTCTTGCAGACCTGCCTGTGCGTTCGACGTGCTTTGCAGGAATTTCTTCTAAGAACCTCGACTCTCTGTTCTCAGAACCACCCCACCCTCGCCACATGGGCCACGATAGATGCAGATTGCGCCTGGCCCGTGTCATCCCCACATACATCAATCGGCGCTCCTCGCCGCAAGCGGCTTCGTAAGCATCTTGATCGGCAACGTCCAACGCCATCGAATGTGGAATGAGTCCCTCGCAGACGCCAATTATGAATACTCGATCGTACTCCAACCCCTTTGCCTGATGTAGCGTGATCAAAGTCACTGCGCCGCTCCGGTCTCTTGAGGCTTGATCAAGCTGCTGGTCTTTGGCGCCAGAGCCTGGGGCCATGTCATCCACATTAGTGAAGAGCGATGCATGCTCCAGCAGTTCAGACAGCGCCTGACGCGGATCTGCGCCTGACTCTCGATCCGAGTACTTTTCGGCCAGAGACTTCAATTCGTCAAGGTTTTCGGTTCGCTCCACCCGAGAAGCTTCATCGCGCCTTATCCACTCCCGGTAGCCGCTCAACTTCAAGGCGAATTCCAGCAACTCGTCAGGGAACAGTTTCTGTGAATTCTCATTGATCTTGGCTACGAAGTCGGCAAAAGCGCTTACCTTTTTCAAAGCCGATCTGCCCAACCCAAGCTCTGAGGAACATATCGGGTCGTTCGCCAACATGACGGCGTCGAATAGAGCGATTCTGCTGAAGTAGGCGTACTCTTCCAGTTTCCTAATCGTCGCCGGTCCGATGCCTCTGGGAGGAGTGTTGATGATGCGTCGCAATGAAGTCTCATCTGCTGGATTTACAACTATTCTCAGCAACGCCAAGGCGTCTTTGATCTCGCTGCGCTCATAGAAACGCACACCGCCGATCAATCGGTACTGCACTCCTCGGCGGCTGCACTCTGTCTCCACCGCCCTTGATTGAGCGTTCGTCCTGTAAAGAACGGCGATTTCGTTCAAGATAGCGAAGGGCTTGCCATCGCTTTGTTTGCCGTTTACTCCAGATCTACGCGTCGCATGCTCTATTTCATCCAAAACAATAGACGCTTCATGTTCAGGGTCCGTGGCTACGCTTATCTTCACTTTCTCACCTTGAGCGTTGTTAGTGAACAGCGTCCTCTCAAAGCGACCGCCATTGTGCTTTATCAGTCCGTCGGCGGCTTCGATGATGGTTTGCGTCGATCTGTAAGATTCGCTCAAGTGAAATATCTTGCAGCCTTCCATCACATCCGCCAAAAGTCCCATGTTCTCCGGACGCGCGTTGCGCCATGAATAGATCGATTGGTCTGGATCGCCGACCACACAAACATTACGGTGCGCATCGCCTAATAGCCTAACCAGCTCGAACTGCAACGAGTTAGTGTCCTGAAACTCGTCGACCATTATGTGTTGATAGCGGTTCTGATACCGATCTCTTAGAGCATCATCTCGCGCCAACACACGATAGGGAAGTAGAAGCAAATCGTCGAAATCCACCGCGTTCGCGGCCCTTAAGCCAGCCTCGTAATGGCCGTATACTTCCGCATGATCTTCAACCTTGCGGTCCGTGCCGGTCGCCGCGAACTCTTCAGGGGTTTGATTGTTATTCTTGGCGGCTGCGATGGCGTTCAATACCTCGTTAACCTTCACATCTGCGTCCATCTGGCCGATAAGCAGTTTCAGAAGCCTCTGCTGATCATCGCGGTCGTAGATAGTGAAATCGCGGTTCAACCCCACCGAGTCTGGGTGCATTCGCAGGAATCTCGCTCCGAATGAGTGAAATGTGCTGACATTCGCATCCTCGGAGTCTGGGATGTGTTGAGCCACCAGCCGTTCGCAACGCAGCCTCAATTCGGCGGCGGCTTTGTTGGTGAAGGTAACGCCGAGAGCTCGCCAAGCTGGAACTCCGCTTGCGACGATGTACGCCATCCGGTGCGACATCACTCGTGTCTTGCCTGATCCAGGTCCGGCCACGATGATCAAGGGACCGTCAAGGTAAGAGGCGGCGGCGCGCTGCGCATCGGACAAACCTTCAAGGATTTTTTCGGCTGTTGCGAGCGCACACATTCGCTAATCAGAAACCAAGAACCAAAGCCAGATCATTAACAAAGTGTCGCACATCGATATAGATTCTCATCCACTCCACGACAATCGCAGTTTCAGCATCTCGCAATGAAACGAGCAAGATGTTTAAGACACATCAGCCCTATAAGCGCTTTTCACAGCCAAGCCCTCGAAGTGCACGAACGTCGCCACTGCGTCTGGATGAGACTTCCACTCCTGCCAGGCCTCGGATACATCCTCTAAATCGCTCCGTTTTGCGATCCCATACTCCAAAGCCTTTACGGCGATGTCTGAATTCAAGATTCGCTGCGACCACTGATCGCCCCACCATGAGCGTCCGGCAGGGTCTGCAAAGGTCCAAGTGCTGGTGGTGATCCTTATATCCTCGAGTGATCCGGCGACTCTCATCCAATTTAAGATGCTTCGTCCGGCGTGAGGGTTGCCACCGTTGCAGAAAGCCACTTCGTCATAGATGCGACGGAACTCGTTCAACAGCGGCAAACGAGGATAGGCGGCAAAGGTGCCCCAATCAACTTCGCGAATTGCCACCAAGCCGCCAGGTTTGACTAGACGCGCGGCAGATTTTAGGGCGTCTACAGGATTCGAAAGATGCTGCAAAATCTGATGAGCATAGACAACGTCGAAACTTTCATCTTGAAATTCAGGATTGTAGATATCCCCT
>JAODVQ020405298.1:0-11031 GCA_025400075.2 Phenganax stokvisi | reverse complement strand
AGCTGTTAGACGTGGGTTTCCTGAGTCACTAAAGTCAGTGACACTACAGAGAGGGAAACACACCTTTTGCCAGAAAGGTTCCCTCGTGGCATCCGTCTGGATGGACAAGAAGCCTGTGACTGTGCTCTCTATGCTCGCCCAGGCAGATGCCACACACTCTGCACAAAGAAGAGAGAAAGATGATGGAAGTAGGATTGAGGTGCGATGTCATGAGGCGGTTGTATTGTACAACCTGTACATGGCGGGCGTGGATAAAAGTGATCAGTACCGGCAGTACTACCGTGTCCGGACTATGAGCAGGAAGAACTATCGCTATATCCTCTGGTTTGTGTTTGACAATGCTATCGTCAACTCATTCCTTCTGTCCCTCTACAAACCTACTACCATGGACATTGCTATTGTCAACTCTTTCTTTCTGTCTCTCTACTCACCTACTACATGCCACTCTTCCATCGTCGACTCGGATGAAATTAGCTGATCAGCTGGTCGGGTCCTATTGTAGTCGCCTACGGTTGGGTTGACCATTCTTGAGACTATTCATCCGCAACAGGCCAACACCATCTTCCAACACCGGTCCTCCTGCTGCCTAATGAGCACGCACTGACCTCTGCCTTTCAAAGGAAAGCAAAAGAAGCAGTGTTTGTTCTGTGCCAGATACCGCCAGCAGTATCAATGTAGGAGAGTACTCTGGTACTGTCAGGACTGCACTGGCCATCCAACACTCTTCTTCACAGGATTTGATGTTGACACCAACTGCTTCCGCCTGTGGCTTGAGATGAATCATTATACATTTTTTCTCCATTCCTTCTATCATCTTCTTTCTAATATTTTCTTTCACATTTACAATCCTATCACACTCACTCTTACATGCTCTCTGCTCACCAACACTCCTTCACCTGCTCTTGTACCCTTGTGCACCCCCTTACTTATTCTATGAATACCACTATATTAGTCACAATGCCAAATGATGTCCTATATTTAGTCGCTTGAGGTGTCCAGTATTTGCACCAGCAAAAGAGGAGTAACATTGTTTACTTCTTGGCGCAGGCAATTGGAACTATGAGGCCTGATGGTACAGATTCATTGCTTCCCGTGTGAAGGATGCCAATGGGGCTAGTGGAATATGTAATCGTATTCTTTACTGCTTCTTCAATCCAGAAAGTATAAATCTACACAATCTATTGGAGTTTATAAATGTAAATTTCGTTGTGTAGATATCATGCCCTCATGATTGTTACAGACAATGTATGTTTTGTTTGGATCAAAGTGGGCAAAAATATATTCAGGTCCAATGTGAAGCCATAAGGCAATAATGCAGACATTACTTTCAACTACTGCAACCTTGAAACCTGTAAATGTGAGTGCACATGAAGTATAATGCCACGTATGAATTATGTGTAAATACAGGCTCTTGTAAATGTTCCTGCATCGTCAGAAAGAACTCTGAGAAGAGATATTGAAAAAAACCCATTTCCACAGGTCATGAGATACAGGTACATTATTTATAGAACTGTATACTTAATGTAGCTACCTCTCACACTTATTCAGACTTTAATTCTACAGTCAGCACTCCATTCTCATCCTGGGGCATGGTGGTTGATTAAAGGGGATGGGGTTGATGTGGTAAAGGGATTGTTGGAGTCTACACTAGACAAGTGGTCAGGTGATGCTGATCTTAATGATGGGAAACTTGCTGATTTGTATGCCTGCTACAAGCAGCGTCTCTCTACAGCCACGAATCTTGGTCTAGATGACAGGAACACTCCTCAGTGTCTTGAAGCAGACCTGACTACAGTGATGGATGTACTGAATTATGTAAGATATATAGAATGATATGACATAATTATTACTCAGTTTTGCAGAAAAACATGTGAAGAGAAATTGAAATCTGGCAAAGCCTTGGAGAAAATATGCTGACATTGCTATGGGATTTAGAAGAACTGAGGAAGCTAAATGACACTGGTCGCACTCTATTTTCAGATATAGCTAGTTGTAGATCTCGTGATGTGTTTTAGAGAATCGCACAACTTCCCACCAACACCATTGATGGCAACACCAAGTGTGCTCAGCTCATCTGGGTCAGAGGCTGAAGAAGCAAATCAATATCTTGAAGAGAAAGACATTTCATCAATTAACGGTTGGTGAGGCACCCTTCTCCAGGAGAAAAGCCAGACGAAAGGACTACTCCAGACAAAAGATTGAAAAACTCACCAAGTACTGCAAGACACTTGAAATTAGAGATGATGCAAGTTAAATGCTTCATTAGCTGAAGGAGAAGTTAGAGGTAACAACAAAAATAGTTACAAGTTCTCACAGTCCTACACAAAAGTTGTTCAACCAAACTAATACAACAGGAGTTTAGTGTTACACATTACATGGCCTACAGGTCGATGCAGTTGGTAAAAGAGAGGTATACTTTCCCTCCCTGGCCCTAAACCTAGTCATTCATTGTTAAAAGAAACACTCCATTATAACCAGCCCACCACCGCTCCAAATTCTAATAATATGCAACAATTACATCATACATAAGCTAAATGAAATATTGAAATAATATGTATATAGCGCATGTGCTGCTCTTTTCAGTTTGTTACATATACTACCCTGGCCTTTGGTCATCACCACTCTGATATTCTATGGTACTCTACCAGCTGTAGATCCTAAAAATATGGCATCCATTTAAATTTAGCATTGTTGAACTTATGACAAATGGCGTCCATAAACTTTAATGGTTTTAGTCCTGCTGCAGGCAGAAAAACCTGAGGCCAGTTCACAAAATATATATACTGTTAAAACATATGAAGTATGCCCAGGAGGACTAAAAAGCTTCGGTTTTCACTGCTGCACTTCCTGTCTATATTCATAACTCTATGCAGCTTTGCATAGTAAAAATATTAGTGTCCAGAAATATAGGCGATATTTTCTAAAACGCCAATTCTAGAACTAGTCTACTACCTTTCTCACAATCTTGCAAACCTTGCACATCTATCTCTTTTGCACATCACAAACCTTGGGTTCAAGTTTTGAATGAATCTGACTCTCCAGATGTAGGCTATGTTCAAGCAAACTGACAGCCAAAAGAACTCTGGTCACCCACCCACAGACGATGCTAATAATAATACATCCTTACACAGCACACAATTGCTTTGACTCCAGTGAGCCTACTTTGCACAAAACAACACGCTCACAGGGGGGGCACCGGCTAAGAGCACGCACAAAGCGGTGGCGTTGATTCACACATGCTTGGAATTGTGGTATAAAGTCAGACGGGACCCTGCTGATATTCAGTCGTGAGAATGGAAGATGCAAAGCTAGAGAAGGCTATATGTACATAGTAAGAACTTTGTTTGACAGTTGCTACCACATTCTTCTGCAGCTTTCACCCTGCAAGCTACTTTGAATATTCAAAGAAGAAAGAAGGGGAAGAGATTGCGTAATATTTATTGCTAGGTGTAAGATGTATTACTTTTCCAAAGACCAAGGTCTGTAGATTTTATGCAAAGGGAGAGGGACCTATGTATCTCAGCATTGAATTTATCTATATAATATGTTGTTATATGTTTGTCTCTAAGCTCTGTAAATAGCACCTGGCAGTCGACTAGCAATGTTTAAAATGACATTATGCCATAATATGGTCATCTTTTGCATGTGACCCATGGTGATAGTTTGGCGTTAGGTTGTCCTCCTCATTCTCAAGAACCTGTGACTGTGTGTTAGAATATGCCTCTTCCTATACAGAGTGCTATGGATTTGACTCGAAGAGCTTAAAGTAATCTTTCAAGAAGAAAATGTGATAAGTTAATCTTAACTCCCACGCATATAAGTACACACAAGGTGCAGAGTAGTGCCTCTAGCAGTAATACTAAGGCAAAATGAGTGGATAATTATCCAGCACAGAGGCCACAGTAAAGTTAAGAAGTCTTGTAGGGCAAAATAGAGTTGGCGAAGGAGGGCAAACATTGTAAGCTTTTGGGTTATAATTGATATAAGATAGCTCATATAAACTACGTATAAAAAGTATTTACTTAATATGTTTGCACAGAGGTTTACATTAACTGCACTTGAGATTTTATCAGCTACAATCTCAGTTTCTACCACTCTGAATTTTTCTGCAACTACATTCTCTATCAGGACTACTTCACATTATTCACCCATCTTGACTACCTAGCACCACCCCAGTCTATATCTGAGGTAGGTAACTACCGATTCATACAAATAGTATTTGACTATCACAGTAGCAATGAGAGTGATCAGGGCATTTCAAGATAGGGACAACCTTTTCTATTTAGCCATAATTATGGACTAACAATCTTACCTTCAGAAAGTGCTAGACATTGTATAATCATTTGCAGAAATGTGGAGATACAAATTGAATGCAAATAATTCTGCAATCATTGTTTTAGGGGAATCAAAATCATCCAGGACCTGTGGGTCGACTTTTCTGGAAGCTCGAAACATGAAATTATGCACATTGCTAAATCGCATTGCTTACACATGTAAGTAGTGGTTTTACAACCAAGCCCTCACTTTCTGCTACATACTGAGCACTCTCTTTGAGAAACTTTTCCATTCTCTCCACAGGGAAGGTGGCCAGGGAAATGGCTTCTGTGAGACTGGCATGAGGAGGGAGTGGATCCAGTTGTCGACCCGGAGGAACAGCCATTTCTTATGTTACATCGACTGATGCTGCTAGGAGAAGTCCCTTGGCTAGTTCTATACGGAAATTATTGTGTGTGAGCTTTTTTTGTGGAGATGAGGTTGTGTGCAAGATATAAGCATTCACAATCACCAAGTCGAATAAGTGTAGCGCAGCTCTCCTCCACCACTTCACCGTCCTGTGAGCAAAGCTGTATTACGAGAGCAGGTGATCAGACTTGTCGACTCCACCCATGTAAGTGTTGTATTGCTTCCTCGACCAGGCTTTCTGATCTCCTCTTGTCCTCCAGCTACTCGATGTGTCCTTCGAATGTTGGTGGTAAGTTAGTCATCGTGTATCGTACTCAGCATTGACACAGGCCTCTTATCCATCCACTTTGGAGCCATCATTGAGTCATCAATCATAATGGAGTTGATGCCACCTTTTGTGAGTGTTGCTTATATCTCTGGAGGAAGTCATCGGTGATTTATTTGAACAGTATCACATGCCCCGAAACCCAGTACACATAGCTCGCAGAAAAGTGCAGGACTAGTGTAATAGTTGTAGAGATCCATGTGATGACCTGGTGTGATTGTGAGCGATCTCGCTGCAACTTCAATCCCTGGGCGTTTCTTACCCTCTTTTTCACTCACTTGTGGGACCCGTGTGGTTGTAAGCCATCTGGCTGCGAGTTCAATCCATGGCCGACTTGATATACTTTACATCTTTTGTCATTCGTGGCACATGGCCACCTACTTCTTATAGCGTTATTGAGGCTGCACGGCACACCTACAACTGATTTCTTTTTTGCACGTGCATGCATGCGCCAAGGGTTTGCACTTCAGTGCTTTCATTAAGTCATTATCGCTTCTGAATCATATATGTTATCATTACACAAATATTTCTATCCCAAACTGCTAATTCTTATAACAACGTCTCTCCCTATTCGACCTATGCATCAAGTAAGCCCCACCCTCATCATCCACAACTGAAGTCCCAGCCTATGTATCAAGTGAGCCCAACCCTTATCATAGACTGCTGGAGCCGCACCCTCATGAGCGACGGCATCTAATGCACATATTAGCCAGCATTATTCTTGAATGGGGTAACGTAGCACAAAGTGACTGCAGAGCTAGGAAGATATTCTTTGGCATTGTTTTATGTGAGTTCAAATGTCAAACTTAAGTTGTTTAAAATCACGGTGGGGTTTAGGTTAATAGCCTCTTTTATGGGGAGATTTTACATGATGTCAATGGTCATGGCCTGGATGGGTGCCCCAGTAATCAGGGATTATCACCAAGTCACGTACAATCATGCCACATTTAAGACCTACCCTTATAACTTACCCATGTAAGTTTCAACTCACTTAAAATCTTCCAGTCGTGGGGTTAGTCACATAAAGTCATCCCAGACCCTTTTCCACTTTTAGTGGGTGGGGTCTGGGATAGAGACTACATAGAATATGGAATATGGAGTCATGTGCAACAAAAGAAGACTTAATTTGCAGCAACTTGGTCTTAGTGTGCTGCCAAGCTACATTCTCCCAGCGTTCTCTTGCACATGTGGCATGTAGTAACTAATACTTATAACTACTGGGTAACTAGACATGTCTTAGATTTCTCCCATGATATTCTACACTAGCTCAGTGTCCATGTCACGTGAGTTCAAGCTCCTCCCACGAGCCTCAATTTTGCACAATTGAAGGGCTAAGAACCATAGCGAAGTAACCCCGCTAACCACAATTTACAAACAAAGCCGTCAAAGTGTAGTGCCCATATAATATTCACTAAAGTTCTGGTACAGATGCCACTTTATTTGTGCGCCTTTGAGGGGTTCAAAAGTATTTTTAATGAATGAAAGGTGTTGTAAGTCATTTCATAGCATTATTAATGAATGACATAATCAAGTTATTGTGATTAGAATCAGTCACTCATCTTCTGCCTCAGTGGTTAAAAGCGAAGCATAAAATGAATGGTGAATAGGTGGAATGAAATTTAACAGCATTTGTAAGTCATCAGCCTTCTTTTTGTTGATGGCTCGTAGCCCAAGGTAAAGTTTGTCAAGAGAAAGAGATCCAAGGTTGGCAGGTCGTCCAGCCCTCCTTTTCCTGATGTAAACCACCATCCAGCTCTCAAGGAGTGTATCTATAATACTAATGTACATGTATATATATATATACCTACTGTGAGATAAAGAAAGTAAATACCCAACATACCTGTATGAGAACTGATAGGGTTTGTTTTTCTCCATATGCACCCCTACATTTTTAGCCAATCAAACTTGTTTCCATCGGTGTCCACTTAACGATTGGTGATGTTCTCAGTCACATGGCTGAAGGACAGAAAGTCACTGCTTGACATCCGAACAACATTGAATAGATTCGTGTGCCTGGCCTTTTCAACCAGTGTATACCAGTCTTCAGGTATGAACACCTGGGGCTGGAGCCTGCAGGCCGATTGCACACCACCAAAATCCCTGTCGTTGGGCAAGTACGAATGCCTTGAGACCATAAACTTGTGGTCAATCACAGCATATGGGTAATCATCATTGGTAACTATATGTAGCCACATACAGACCATGTTTATGTTGCGATTCTGCCCACCACATGCATCACTGAAAGCTATGAGGTGTTTTGCTGTTGTTCCATTTGTTTTCAGATGACGATAAAGACAAGATGCTACTTCCTGTGATCCCCTGATGCTATACCTTCATGCCACAAGTGCATGCATGCTTTTGAAGTTTTGCAGTCATGAATGCCTAGATTATAAGTCCAGAGTTGTCGCTTGTAGAACACAACGTTCGTTGTGAGGACAGGTGTTGGAAGGCTTTGTTGCAGATCGAAGGTTATTGTATTGACATCACTGGTGGACTTTGAAAGTGCTGTGTATTCATTGAGTTGCTGGTAAGCTCTCTCTGCCTTCCGTTTGTGTAATTCCCATTCCCCAGTGAGTTGTAGTTGTTTGATAGGATCCATTTCTGCATCCACTTTCTTTGTTCTTTGTCTTTTTTTTACCTCCACTGAAGGAGAGTAGCCAAGGTAGGCAGTTAGATAGTGGATAACAATGTGCGTCTTTCGCTATATAAGCGGTAGAGGAATTCGATGATATCTCTCTGTAATACCTGGTCGTCAATCCAGAGCAATCCCACGATGCAGTCGACAAAATCAGAGGGTGGGGTGGAAAAAAGTAATAACATCCGCGGAGATTGGTGACGTACAATTGACAAGGAAGGACACTTGTACAAAATGCTGAATATTCTCATCTCCTTCCTCACAGAGTCTACAGCATGGACCTTGGTTATTGACCCTAAATCTGTGGGTTTCCAATTCTAGGCCATGACAATTAGTTAGCAGTCTAAGTCTGATGGAGTTTATTTTTGTCAACCTGGGGAGCCCTCTGGTAATCATTAGGTGTGAGATCATTCTACCCAGGCTGAGATTGGTACACTGAGGAGAGGGAGGTGACTGCACTCCTATATGAACTTGGCATGCTGAGTTGCAAGGAGAACGCCCTTTGAAGGATCTCTTCAATGCCCTCTGGCTCCATTGACCATTCAAGATAGATCTCACAGATGGAAGACTTAGTTCATGGAGGGTGTTCAGCAATACTCTGACCAGTCTGGTAGGGGAAGGGCTTCTCAGGAGGAACTGTAACATCTTTGGTGGGAGAGAATCCGGTGGAAGGTTGGCAAAGGAGAAGAGGAAGTGAAGCTGTTTCTGATGTATTAGGGAACACATATCCAAAATGCATGCCATCTGCATCATTGCTCTAGAATTGCATCTCACTGGCATTCCCAGGATGGTGTGTAAAATGTTTCTGTGCACACGTTCTAGCATTAACAGCTTAGTTTTAGTGGGGTGCCATAGTTCAGCCCCATAGGTGAGAATGGGTAGGCAATAGGTTTTATATAGACGGATGGTTGTACTGGGGTGAAGACATCCAAAACGTGATCCTACAGCATTTAGGCTGAAGAATGCCTTCCTGCCTGCACTGCAATGTTCAATAGTGCGGGATTGTGAAGGAGACACTGAATGTAAAATTCCTAAATGGTGGTAGGAATCTCTCTCACGAATAATCTCTCCCCTAACATGCCAGCTACAGGTTGGACGGAGTCTCAGTCTGGAAATTGATGAATATGAGGATACTATATCAAGCAAGCGTTCGGGGGAATCATCAATGAGGGCCAGATCATCGGCATACATAGGGGCCCCACAGTTGAGGTTGCAAATTTTCACACCCTGACCAGAGGATGATAGTTGGTTCAAGAGGTCATTTACATATATTGTGTATAAAAGAGGAGAGAGAACGGAGCCATGACGCACCGCACCCCTTGTCAAACTGAGAAAGATCTTGAGACATGTCTGTTCCAGAGGACAGTAGCTGTGCAACAGCTATACCAGTTGCAAAGTAATACCCAGATATATGTTGGAAGCTGGAACTGCAGTAACTTCAACAATAGACCTTCATGCCACACTGTATCGTAGGCCTTCTTGACATCCAAGAAGGCTATGTACACTTTCTTCTTTTGGCTCCGTAGATACCTAGCTGCTTCCAGGAGAATAAATGCAGTGTGAATGCATATGACCTTGGGGCGAAAACCACCTTGCAGAAGATGAATGGAGGAGAGTGACAAGGATAATCAAACAAGGAGCAGTTTCTCAAAGAGTTTACTCATTACCGGGAGGAGTGTTATTCCTCTGAAGTTGGAGGGATTAGTCACATCAGATCCCTTCCCTTTCGGTATTGGGACAATGAGGCCTTGGCGAAATGATATCGGTATGTAACCAGAGAGAATGATTGCATTGAAGATGGTAGAGAGAATCTTCCGAAGAGAGGGCCCTGCATACAGCAGGTGCTCATTGCACAAATCGTCTGGGCCAGCGGCTTTTCTCTGTGATAAACTCTGTATCACTGCCTCTAGCTCTTCTGAAGTGACAAGGTCGGGTTGGTCACAACCACCTCTTGCTAGTAATTAGGAAATCTGTTGGGTGACAGAGCTGTTCCTGACATTACTGGGAATAGGAGTGCACAATGCTTCAAAGTAGCATGCCTAGCCTTCCAATATCCTTTCTCCCTCAAACGATACCCCTTCAACTATGATCTTATTTGTGGGTGGTTCCCTTGATTGTGGAGCTGTATAGTGGCGTATAGTTCTGAAGAACTTCTAAGGGTCTCTTTCTAGGTCAAGTGACTTAAATAACTTTTCATAAGTGAGTTTTTTATGTAGTCTTAATTGTGATCTGAAGTGTTTCTTAGCAGATTTATATGCTATACGTGCTGGATGATTTGGGTGCCGTGGACGGCTGTGTAGCTGTCTACATTTCCTGCTTCCTGTCTTAAGTCTTGAATCCCACCCAGGTCGTTTGGCCTTATTAAAAGCCTTAGGAGGTATATTCATGGAGACATGGATGAGGGACTGGGACAAGTAAGTTAGGAATCTGTCGATGAGTTCCGTCTCCAGAAAAAGAGCTTCTTGAGAAGGTAGGTTGTTGGCCATATTGGTGAGGAGATCTTGTAGAGGGTTTGTGTATAACTTGCAGATTTGCTCCTTTGATAGGGATGTCCAGTTCCTGGGAACAAGCCTGGATGAAGGAGAAGGGTATGTCGAAGGTAGATGTTGTGACATGCCAGACCGTATGTGGAAAGTAAACTCAGCTAACAGTGGACGGTGGTCAGATAGATGCAGGTGATGGTCAGGGAGGAGGTAAGATAATGTAATGTTGGAAAGAGAGCTTTCCAAACACATAATATGGTCTATAGTGGACAGGCAGCCGTGAGCTTCACTTTAGTAAGGGTGGGTAAGTTGGGAGTCATCAGTGTGGAGGTGAGTCAAAATGAGACTCCATCTGTGCATGAAGGGAAGGAGAAATCTCCCTTGTTGATTTAATGTAGTAGTTGACCATGCTCCGCCTCCTTCTCCTGGATCAGCATTAAAATCTCCGAAAAAATTAGCTCTGATGACGGGGGTAGTGATTCAAGAAGGGCCTCTAGTTGATCTAGTGCTTCTCTGAAAGGATCGGTGGAGCCAGATCTGCTAGGTAGGTAAACTGCAATACTTTCATTTTGTTGCATACCTTGCACGTGTCAGTTCCTGGCCTGTATCAAGAGATGACTACACTACCAACATCAAAGCTCAAACATGAGAGAAAAGTTACCTTCCAAACGAAAGTTTTCATTCAATGTTTTGTGATACAGCCACTCACTGACTGGTTCCGTCCCATCATCACTATATTTTCACTAGTACATGGTATACATTTTTTGAAATAGTTAAATCGGGGCACAGGTACTTTCTGTTAGGGTTGTCAGTTCGTGAATAGTGTGATTCATACATAATGATGGGGACGCATTTCTTCCGATAACTTAGTAATATTCCTGCCTATGATAATGAAACTTTGTATA